>MU665072.1:87363-237737 GCA_026770625.1 Nicotiana glauca
CCTCTCTTCCTCTCTCTTAATTTGATCAGTAATGTTGTTAAAATGAGGGGGTTGGGGTATTTTATTAAAAAGGGGTCGGGTCTTAAAATTTGAAAAAAAATAGGAGCCCGGCAAGATCTGCGGTCGCATTCTGCGATCGCAGAATCAAAATGCGGTCCGCAGATTGGACCGCAGAAATGACTCCAAAAACCCTGAGGGTCTGCCTGGGTCTGCGATAGGAATGCAGTCCGCATTCCTGTTATGCGGTCTTATTTTGTACCGTAGAATTGACCTCCACAAATCCTTGAGGAATTTATGCGATGATTATGAGGTCCGCATATTGATTATGCGATCGCTTAGTGGACCGCATTTTCAACTTCAATTTTTGACAATTTTTCTGCTTCACTCTACGGCAGGAATGCGGTCCGCATAACTGATCTGCGACCGCATTCTGGACCGCATAAATGACAATTTTCTGGAAACTTGATTCTTTTGATTTTTAAAGCTTAGATTACTACCAAGGGTCCGAACCGCGGCGAGCTTCTACACATTCATAACACATATGCGGAGTCGATACCACGAGTTACTAAGTTTTGAGCCTAAATTTCTATGGGGCCTTACAGGTTGCCTACATATCTCACACCCTGTGAGAATCAAACCGGCGTAGTTCAGGCGAATAAAACAAACTATATTTGAAAACAAAATATTTTCCCTTTTTCTTTTCTTTTTATTGGCAAACAAAAACGAACTATTTTTGAAAACAAGACTATTTCTCTTTTCTTTTTTTTTTTCCAATTTATTGGCAAATAAAACGAACTATTTTTTTTCATTTTATTAAACAAATAAACTATTTTTTCTGTTGAAAACAAAATCACATTTTTCCTTTATTGGCAAAATAAAGCTAACTATTTTTGAAAATATTTTTTTCTTTTCAGTGTAAAATAAAACAAACTATTTTAAAAATAACAACCTTTTTTTTCTTTTTTATTGATAAATAAAACAAACTATTTTGAAATTTTTTTTTTTTTATTTTTCTCAAAAATCTGGCAGAGTTTCAGCACTACTTGGACATTGGTATTTTTTAAAACAGGTGATTAACTCCCCTAGCCCTTTACACTGCTATTTCTCTCTTCCTTCTTTTTCTTGTTTTTTTTTTCAATTTTTCTCAATATTCAAAAACCGGTTAGCATGCAAGTCCGACGCAAATAAATGTACAAGTAGCAAGTAAAAATGCATCTGGATGGTCTTTTCCATTTTAAGTACACCTGTCCTAGACAGACCCAAACCCTATATTGAGTCTCCTAAGTCAAATGCACATGATACAAATAAACGTTCCTACTAGGGATCCGTTACAAGGCTTTCTTTTCTAGGTTTAAACCCTGGGTTTATTGTTCAAGACCTGGCTTACCCGAGCGGACAACTCGAGCTGATGAGGGTTGTACTGGTAGCATTGCTTTCCGGCTTAATTGGTGGTGCTCCCCGCCTAAAATATGTGTGACTAAAATCCTTCTTCGGGTGCCAAGAACCTCGGCTATCTCAAAGAAAGCCGGCTATGTCAAGCAAATGCCCAATTTTAATTTCAAGAAGACTTAGAGGGGGTGCATGAGAAGACAGTTTATATGCATAGTTCAAAAATTATCAAAGCGGTAAAAGCAACATTTAGCACATTAGGCCCATATATGTAAATAAAATTAGATAATAAATAAAGCCAATACAACAATTCTCCAAGCTTGAATTTCTAACCCTGAACCAGTGGTTCTGGGTTAATATCCCCAGCGGAGTCGCCAGAGCTGTCACACCTCCTTTTTATGCTGTACCCCGTGAGGGGTGTAATAAAGGGAGTTTTTTTCCAATTAAAGGACAATCGAGACGGGATTCGTTTATTAAGAGATTCAGAGTTGCCACTTGGGAGATTCATGGTGTCCCAAGTCACCGGTTTGAATCCCGAATGGAGGAAAGAAATGACTCTGTATTACAGTCCGCAAACCAGAAATCTGGATAAGGAATTCTATTAACCTGGGAGAAGGTGTTAGGCATTCCTGGGTTTCGCGGTTCTAGCATGGTCGCTCAACTGTTATATTTGGCTAAATTATCTGATTTTTAATACACGTTTTTATCTATATGCTTTTATCTTTGAACCGCTTTTATTATTTTTTTTAATGAGAATTACAACGTCATGAAAACACATCTCGAACCAAGTCAATCAATGCACCCGTGGTTAGTGACATATTTCGACTTTGTTGAGATTTGGATTTGGGTCACAAAAATGTGCACCCGAGTTTAAGAAAGTAAATTGTTAAAAGCGCACCTAAAGTGGCTAGCGTGTTATTATCTTTGGGGAGGACCGTGAAATTTGCTAAACGAACTCTCCCGAAATCTAAATATTTTAATATATACACTTAACGAGGGTCCCGCAATTTATGCGTTTTATTTGGTGAGGCTCGTCTCATTTATTCTTTAAAGGTCCTTCCTAAAACGACTATGATTTTCTAATTATATTGTCTCTAAAAGAAATAAAGAAAGAGTCCTAGTAATTTATTACTGGATTAAAGCACAATGGAAGGAAAATTTCATTTGGGCGTACGTCAAAAGAATGGACCGTCACAAGCCTTGGCCCAAGTCCATATGAACACATGAATCTGACTGGACTCGGGCCGCTTACTGGAGTGCTAAGGCCCGAAAACCTTGTAAATAGGCTAATCATTTAAACAAGACGGATCGGCAATTTTAACTTATACTAAGTGCTTATAGAAGTTACTCTATATTAGTACAAGTGTTTGAAAATTAACTATGAACAAATTCATCAACTGGAACCAAGAATTATATTTTATAACGGCTTGATTATGTGATTTTGCTTGGCCCTATGCATGAACGAGTTAACGGACCAAGTTCAGAACAAATCAACTATTTTGAGACTAATTCAAACTAGCATTATTTGACTGATACTCAAGTAATTTCTGATTTAAGAACTAGACCGTTGGGATGGCGACATGAATCCAATTTTTACAATTGCTAAAAAAAGAAATTCAACTACACTACATTATACTATACTATACTGACAATATTAACTAGGCGAAATTAAAACTGTTAACTACATAGTTCACATACTCTTAAGAATGAGTTAAACTGAATTAACAGTCTACAGGCTATCGATCCAATAGTCCACTTACAGTATAAACAGTTATTCTAATAACACAAAATAAATACTGAGCATTCATTTAACTGGCAACTATCAAATTGTAAAACAATGGACATCATCCAAATGAGCAAGGTCCGGTGAACACTTTCATTTCAACTTCAATTCAAGCTACATCGAGGTGATTCGAAGATGTGTACCTGGCGATGGAGATACAACAAAGAAAAGAAGGAGATCAGCAGCAGATAACAACACAGCAAACAACAACAGATGATCACAGGCAGTCCAGGAAAAGTTCAGGAATCCAGAAGTGTTTTGAAAATCAAACAGAAGCAGTAAATCCACCAACAACAGCACCAAATTGACCCACAATGAACCCAACAACACTTAGGACTTCCAGCAACCAGTGACTCAACTTGAAAACCAACAAGTTATGGAAAAACCACTATGGGAGTTCACGATTTACTCAATAGAATAGTGTTTTTCTCAATAGAATAGTAACCTTTCTCTAAATTTAAACTACCCTGAAGCACTGAGAAAAGCTCTCTAAACCTGATTAAGTACTCAAGAATTCATAACTCTCAAAAAAGCTCTCCCAACTCTTTTAACTAACCAAGAACCTGAGCAAACTGATTGCTTCTTTATCTAAAAGACTTCTGATATTCTTTCGAGTGTGACCTCTGAAACTGATTTCAAAAGCTCCCCCGCCCTTTAACTCTGTCCTAATGCCTCTATTTATATCCCAAACCTTAAACCCTTTCCAGCCCCTTTTTTCTTCTTTGCAGTTGTTCCTCTAGACCTTTTATTATCACCCCCCCTGTTTCTTTTTACTTTCCAGCTTGTAATATTCCTCTGCTATGTGTATCCTTTTAGCTTTTTATCATTAACCTACTATTTTTGATTTCCAATTCAAAAACACTCAACAGACCAACAGTCCCCTTTTTGGATTAAATTATTCAAAGGTTCAGTGGCACACTGAACATTCAACTGGCAGGCCATTTTAAACTAACACACTTTTAGGTTTTAAATCCCAAGCTACCCCCTGAACCCCTATGAATTACCTCAGTGAATTAATATCCTACCTTAACCCCTTCAATCTGTACCCAAGGCCTATCTGCTATAACCAATTCCCTAATTAAACTCACCCAACAACTTATGCTAGAACTCAGATCAGATCAAATAGCATCAAAGCAAAGATCAAGGATTCTATGATTTTGAGCTAAATGACATTGAACTACTAAGGTTACGATTGGCACAGATAAAATGAATTCATATGCACAATGATGAACAACAAAGAGCAGGGAACCAAACATCACACAAAACGAAACCATTTGAAACCAATAATACCAACAACCAATTACAAGACTAGTCACAGTTTTGTACAAGAACATTACGGACACTGACTTTAAATATCAAATTAAAGGACAAACACTTTCAATAGATTCAATAACCTATGAGATATACTAACAAATCAGTGATAAAATTTGGACTAGAAAAAAGGTCCGGAAGAGGGAGGAGAAATAATTGACAAAACCTAATTAGGCAAACAATAACAACAACAAAAAGAAAAGCGGAAAAATACCTCAGAATCTTAGACCAATCTCCCCTTCGTTTTAGTCGAAACTTCCACTTAAATTTTGTAGCCGAAACAGACCTTAATCGAGTGTTCTCGACTGAGAACACACGACTAAGGTCAGCCACGACCTAAATTTTTCCCTTTTGGATCGATTCCCTGGTTCTCCTAGGGTTCGTTCTTTAGATTTAAAATTCGAGAATCTAAGGTAATATTCGAGGGGAACCAGTGATGGTTTAGGGATGTCTGGTGTTAATTTGGGCGTCATTGGGTGGATTAGGGTTTTTCAACCGAGCTTCAAATGAAGAATCGAGGCGTTTGGCTGTGTTTTGAAGAAAGCTGTTTGGATGGTTGGAATGAGGAGGTTAAGGTGATCTTAGGGTGTAAAAATGGAGGTATTTGGCCGCCAGCCGCTGCCGTAGGCGATTTCCGGCGGGCGGTCGACGGCGGTGTGAGGCGGAGGGTTATTTGGGGTCTCTGAGTGTTAGAGACGAAGGGAAAGGGGAGGTTGGCTTGGGGGGTGTGGGGTGTGTTTGGTTACTTATGTACGGGGTTGGGGATTTGATCCTAGCTGTTGGATAAATTAAGATCGACGGCTTGGATCAATTCACTAAACGGAACGGCGTCATTTAGGTCCCCTCTAGACCGGGTTGGTCTTTGGGTGGAACGGGTCGGGGCTGGTCCTGGTAAGGAATGATGGTTTTGAGCCGTTGGATTATGATCAAATGGACGGTTGGGATTTATTGCTATTGAAACGACGTAGTTTGACCATCATACTACGTCGTTTCGCCGGACTTTAAGACTGGACGATTTGGACCAGGTAGGAGGGTAATTTGGGATGGGATTTGTGCCTGGTCCAGTCCGATTTTCTTCCTATTTTTGTTCTTTTCCTTCATTTTTTATTTCATTTTTTAATTTCTTTTTCAAAACTAAAGTCCTAAAAATCTTAGATTAAATTTTAAAACCAAAACTAACTTAAAACTACTGATTAACTCTTAATAATAATTATCACACACAATTAAATACTAATTAAAAATAAAATCACATAATTTGGACATTAAATGCTAAAAATGCAAAGTACATTATTTTTTCTGATTTTTTATTTTTGTAAGACGAACTTAATTACTCCTAATTATAAAATTAAATCCTAAATGAAAATGCAATATATTTTTGTATTTTTATTAATTTAAACAAATTAACATGCACACACAAACGCAGACAATTACTAAAAATATCACTAAAATCACAACAATTGCAAACAAGCAAAATTATTTTATATTTTTTGAATTTTTTGTGAGTGATTCTCATATAGGGAAAAAATCAGGTGCTCACAAAAAGCCATAATTTTTAAATATTTTTCTTTACTTTGTTTCTATGTGTGTTAGCATGACTTCTTCACTTTATTTCTATGTGAGTTAGCATGATTTTCTCTACTTTTTTTTGTGTGCTATCATGATTTTCATTACTTCATTTCTGTGTGTTAGCTTGCTTACCTGATTTTTGTTAATCTCTCGTGACAAGAGGAGTTGCTCTGATGGTAAGCAACCTCCACTTCCAACCAAGAGGTTGTGAGTTCGAGTCTCCCCAAGAGCAAGGTGGAAAGTTCTTGGAGGGAAGGATGCCGGGGGTCTATTTGGAAACAGCCTCTCTACCCAAGGGTAGGGGTAACGTCTGCGTACACACTACCCTCCCCAAACCCCACTAAATGGGATTATACTGGGTTGTTGTTGTTGTTGTTGTCTCGTGGTGTCCCATGCTTCGAAAATGTTCTTCTGAATCTTTAGCCTACTTATATCACCTCTGTGTGATTGTGTTTGCTCATCTTTTGTTTCTTCCTGTCTATATAACTGAACTTTTTTGTTTGCTACTCCTGGTAATTTGTCTCTATTTATATGTTGAAATATACAAAATCATGACTCTCATGATTGATTCTGATTTTTTTTAATTGGTGGTGATTGAAAGATCTTCTTTTAAAGCCCAGACGGCTTTACCTTGTCTATTTAAATTAACTGATTTTATTTACCTTATTTACCATGGTACTTTGTTTACTTAGTCTTTCCTTAATTGTGTTTTTCTAAATTTGGTCCTAATTGTTTACTCTATGCCTACTAAACCTTGACTCATTCCTTATTTAATCATGCATCGATTCTTCCTCCTACTTTATATGGCACTGAATCTTTTTGTTTGATCTTAATTCCCTTAACTTAAGGAAGTACTTCCTTGATTCTCCGATTGATTGATTCTGAGTTCTTAAATTAGTGCACTACTATGATTTTCACCTTATTCCACTACCTACTTTCAACGATAAATACTCTAAGTCTTTCACAAACAAGGAACCAACACTTGGCTTTCAAAACTTTTCTCTTATAAAAATCTCTGTTTCTCCGCTCTTCCTTGTATTATTTGCTACTATTAGCCAGCTGCAAGCCAAGGCTAAACATATGTGCCATTTGGTTCTTTCATTATGCTTGCTTCTATCTTCATTGGTATGTCTTTGTTTAACTTAAAGTCTCAACAACATCATGTTTCTCTTCTTGTTCCAGTCTCGTTTATTTCTAGCCTGCTTTTACTTATGGTTTTGTTACGAAGTTTGTAGTTAGGCTATATTTTCAGCATGCTAGTATGACTCCCCTCCCTTTTAATTCATGTATTCCCTTATGTGATTCAAACATGCCTGGACAATTGTTATCCTTGCCTGCCATTCTTATGAATCCCAAATCCCTATCCCCCTCTATGAGTCTATATTCTCCGTGATTGGTTTGTAATTATACCAGTTTCAACTATTTTCGAGCATGTCCAAACCAGCCCAAATACCCTTGCTGGGGTTATGTGTTTGCAGTCAAATGCCTATGTATTCCCAAACCCTTGACCCCCGTATGACTACTGAGTTTAGTTGGACTCTGTGACTACTGAAGTACTTGACTTTGTGTATCACTCCAACTTCTTTCAAATAACTTCTATTACCTTATAAATTGCTTTAATAAACATACTTTTCAGTCCAGTCTTTAATAAATTTCTTTCAACATGTGTCTTGAACTTCCACTCCATTCTTAGTTAATAAGTTCTACCCCCTCTAGTATGTGTACTGTTGATAAGTTAGGATTTTACCATGTTTATGCCCTTACTTGCTATTGCTTTGGTTACAAATTTCTAGAAAATAGTCCCAAAATGCTTACAAGTTGTGCTTGATTGCAGGTTTGAGCGATAAAGTGACAAATGTTAAAACTCGGCTCAAAACGGAGTGAAACCTGCTCAACTGTCAAAGACTAGGTGAAATGAGGAACAAAAAGTCGGGCACGGCCGCGCAAGAGTGAACGCAGTCGCACTAGGAGATTCAGATACTTGACATTATCAAGCTGCAAGCCACGCGACCGCGCTACACTTTTGCGCGGTCCGCACTGATGAGATTCAGAGACTTGTATATTCAGGCTAAGGGGCAACGCAGTTGCGCTACAATGTTACGCGGCCCACGCATAGGAGATTTAGATACTGGAAGTTAGGAGAACCACAGCCACGCGGCCGCGCTACCTTTTCGCGTGGTCCGCACTGACGAGATTCAGAGAGCTGACTTCTTGGTCATTTTAAGCAATGCGCTCCGTGTTCCCTTTTGTGTTGCCGCGCCAACATCCATCGCGGGGGCGCTGCACTTTTGCGCGGTTCGCGGTCCTTAAGTTCAGAGAGTTGAAATCATGTGTCCAAGAGCTAACGCGGCCGCGCTACCTTTTTGCACGGTCCGCACTGACCCCGCAGGGGTATTTTTGTCCAGTTTTTCCAGCACGGTATAAATAGAACATTTTACCATTTTAGGAAGTTTTGTTATTCAGAAGCTGCTGAGCTCGTGAGAATGCCTAGTTTAGCCATTGTTGGCACTTTTGCTCTTTATTATTGTAGATTCTATTTAGTAATTAATTAATATATTTAGTTCCTCATCTATTTCTTCTGTTTCTTCTTTAATTATGCCTAGCTAAACCCATTAGCTAGGGTTGTGTCTCAACCCTAGTGTGGGTAGTTGATGGGTGTTGCCATCTAGGGTGAGATTGAGATTGGACATTTGTTATTTGGGTTAATTTTTTTTTAATTTCAAATTTGTGGTTGCAAATACCGATTTAAGCTTAGTGGGTCTAACTCTTCTTGAGAAAGAGAGTCCATGACTAAATTGACCCAACAAGGAATTGGGATCGACCCATGAGAAATGGTAGTCCCAATTAACAGGTTAAACCTTGAAAGAGTAATTACCCTACTTGAACCCTAGTTGCTTGGTCTAATTGGCCTACCAAATTGGTCTCGAGAGAGCCAATTGCGCAAAATCTTTCTCTCAACCGAGAGGTGTGAGAATGGGTATAAATGTGCAATGGTTATAGCATAAGCCCCAAAGATATCAATCTCCTATTAGTAACTTCTACCCGTTGACTAGCAACCTAGGTAGTGTCGCGACCCTGGTGCCTTTCTCTATATTAAATACAACTTAGCAATATTCTTGTAGCTTAATTTAGCCTTAATCATTAGTTTATAACCGTAGTGATAAATACAAAAACCCCAAAAATATTAGAAGTACAATTAGAAGCACATACGCAAGTTTAGGCTAGACAGATAATACAACTCCACTCCAAGCTCCCTGTGGAAATTCGATCCCGAACCACTATTTGGGTAAATTCTGTCACGATCCGCTCTTCCTACCATTGCATAGTGTCGAGTTGACAGCGATCAACTTTTTAGCGCCGTTGCACGGGAGCTTACGGTGTTGACTATCTGTGTAGCTAGTTTTGTGATTTGCTTCTCTTTCCTTCTTGTCCACTAATTTTTTTTGTGTCGATCAATCAGGTACAAATGGCTCTCAATGGAAATGACCCTCTTGATGGTGCCTTGGTGGGGGAGGAGGTTGAAGATCTTGATAAAGATGAGCTTCCAGCACCTCAAGTTCCACGTAGAGGTAGAAATGCCAATGCAAATGCTAATCCGAATGAGAATATTCTAGAACCTCCTCCGCCACCACTAAGAGTGGCTCCAAGAGTTCTTCCGAATCAAGGATATGCGAGTGCCATCGTTCCTCCCCGAATCCAGGCAGGGAATTTTCAAATCACAAATTTCATGTTTACCTTGCTCGAGCAAAGAGGGTATTTTACAGGCGCCTCCTTACAAAATGCTTACAAGCACTTGAAGGGGTTCGTAGATATATGCTGGGGTAGCAAGCAGGAAACGTATCTGAGGATGCATTGAGATTGAGGCTTTTCCCGTTGTCTCTCCGAGGTAAAGCGTTGGATTGTTGAGAAAGGCTCCACAATCATTCTATCACCACATGGGATGAATTGGCGGACAAATTTATCGCCAAGTTCTTTTCTCCAAGTCATATGGCGGCTCTTCGGCATGAGATTCTAGTGTTTAAGCAAGATCCAATGGAACCTTTACACGAGATATGGGAAAGATATAGAACAATGGCGAAGGAGTGCCCTAATAACGACATGATCGAGGCAATGATACAACAAACAT
Organism: Nicotiana glauca; assembly: GCA_026770625.1. Taxonomy (NCBI): domain Eukaryota; kingdom Viridiplantae; phylum Streptophyta; class Magnoliopsida; order Solanales; family Solanaceae; genus Nicotiana; species Nicotiana glauca. The sequence continues at coordinate 97,539 of MU665072.1, forward strand.
TTTATCGGGGCATCAACACCACGAATCAGTGCATTGTGAACCAATTAGTCGGGGGGAACTTCATAAAATTTTCTTACCAAGAGGAATGTGATATACTTGATGAAATGGCCGACAACTCTTCGGCATGGCAAAGCTGAACAAATGTGCCCCAAGGTGGCCCCACGGTCATCCATTTGCACAAGAAATTGCATGATCATGGCCAAGCTATCGCCGAGCTTACAACAATGATGAATCAATTGGCGAAGGAACAATTGCAACAAGTCCAAAACCCGGGCCAAGTCAATACAATGGAAAATGTTTCTATGTTAAAAAGGAGGAAAAGAGGGCAACAACAAGCTCAAGGAAATTGTGAGCAATTTGACAACAACAATGATGATGGTGGTTATTCGAATGAGTGCTATGATGAGCAAAGTGAAGAATTTCAATATGTCAATAATTACCAAAGGAATAGAGGAAATAAAGGGAATCAATAATGGCGTCCCCAAGGAAATTGGGGAAATCAACAAGGCAACGGTAATTGGAAACAATAACCAAAACAACAATTGGGGTAACCAGGGTAACAATCAAGGCAATTGGAACGGGAACAATAACAATTGGAGCAACAACAACATTAATCAAGGAGGGTGGAATAATAGCATAAATCAAGGCAACCGGGGGCAAGGCTTTCAAAGGCTCCCCATGTACCAACAAACGAACAATCCACATCCCTTTCAATTTCAAGGGTCTAGTTCTTTGGGTAGTGATATGGGGAGAATAGAAATGATGTTCGAACAAATGATGAAGAAGAACCAAGACTCCGATTCTCAATTGGCTTCTCATAATACCTCTATTTGGAATTTGGAGGTGCAATTTGGCCAAATCTCTCAATCATTAAATATTCGACCTAAGGGTGCTCTACCGAGTGATACGGTAGTGAACCCGAAAGGAGGTAACAATCATGTGATAGCAGTTACAACAAGGAGTGGAAGAGGCGGTGATGTGCATGCCTTAAATAAAAATCAAGTTGTGAATGACGAAGTTGAGTTGCATGATGATAATGTGCCTTTGAATGTTGAAGATGTGGTTGAACGAAATGTGACCAATGATGTGCAGATTGATATTGATGATGAGGCTCGGGTAGAGACTCAAGATGCCGTGAACCCATCTAGGGAACACATTATTGATATGCACGAGCCGGTGGTGCCCAAGGCCAAGGCACCCTTGCCTAGGCCGCCCCCCATCTTACCCTCAATGGTTGGCAAAGCAAAAAGGTGACAATCAATTCAAAAAATTCATTGAAATGATGAAGAGTCTTACTATCAATATGCCATTGGTGGAGGCACTTGAGCAAATGCCGGGGTATGCAAAGTTCATGAAGGATTTGGTAACTAAGAAGAGGTCAATGAAGTGTGAGACAATTAAAATGACGGGTCAAGTGAGTTCTATAGTGTATTCTATGGCCCCAAAACATGAAGATCCCGGAGCTTTCACTAGCCCTTACACTATCGGTAGTGCGGATTTTGCCAAGGCCCTTTGTGACCTGGGAGCTAGCATTAACATGTTGCCTTATTCGGTTTTCAAGACTTTGGGAATTGGAAAACCTAGGCCAACTTCAATGAGATTTCAAATGGCGGATTGATCGATGAAGCGACCCTTAGGCATAATTGGTGATGTTCTTGTTCATGTTGATAAATTCATATTGCTGACTGACTTTGTCATATTGGATTGTGAGGTGGACTTTGAAGTGCCAATCATTCTTGGGAGACATTTCCTAGCTACGGGGAAGGCATTGGTTGATGTTGAAGCGGGTGAGTTGACATTTCGTGTGGGAGATGAGAAGGTGGTATTCCATGTTTGCAAACCAATGAGACAACCCAATAGCACGGAGGTGTGTTCATTTGTGGACATTAGCACAACTGTGATAATGGATGACACAAGTTCCATGATAAATGTTGAAGATCCTCTTGAGGCCGTGCTTCTTAACATGGGTGTCAATGATGATGCCAGTAGAGTGGAGAATGCATTGAATGGTATGGGTTCATATTCATATGAGCCTACAAAGTTATCTTTGGATATTGAAAATCGCAACACTCCACCAACAAAGCCATCAATTGAGGATCCACTGGTGTTGGAGTTGAAGCCACTTCCTCGACACCTCAAGTATGAATTTTTGGGCTCTAATTCAACTCTTCCAGTTATTCTTTCTTCTTGCCTAACTAACATGCAGGCTGACGCCACTTTGGCTATTCTTCAAAAGGCAAAAAGGCTATTGGATGGACATTGGCCAATATTCAAGGGATAAGCCCTGCGTTTTGCATGCATAAAATCATCTTGGAGGAGGATGCAAGGCCTTCACTTGAACATTAAAGAAGACTAAATGAGGCAATGCAAGAAGTGGTAAAGAAAGAGGTTATCAAGTGGCTTGACGCCGTTGTGGTTTATCCGATCTCCGATAGCTCATGGACCTCTCCGGTCCAATGTGTACCAAAGAAAGGTGGGATGACGGTAGTGACCAATACCAACAACGAGATTATTCCTACTCGAACGGTTACGGGTTGGAGAGTTTGTATGGATTACAGGAAGCTTAACAAGGTGACAAGAAAAGATCATTTCCCATTACCATTCCTTGACCAAATGCTCGACGTCTTGCGGACCGGCCTTTCTATTATTTTCTAGATGGTTACTCGGGGTACAATCAAATTCTAATTGCCCCGGAGGACCAAGAGAAGACGGCATTTACATGTCCTTGTGGCACGTTCGCTTTCTCGAGAATGCCATTTGGACTATGTAATGCTTGGGCGACCTTCCAACGTTGCATGATGGCTATTTTCACCGACGTGGTGGAGGATATCTTTGAAGTCTTCATGGATGATTTCAGTGTGGTTGGGGATTCGTTTGACGAATACTTGGTGAATTTGGAAAGGGTATTGGCTCGATGCGAAGAAACAAACATTGTTCTCGATTGGGAAAAATGCCATTTTATGGTAGAAGAAGGTATATTCTTGGGAAACAAGATCTCAAGGTAAGGAATTGAAGTTGATGAGGCAAAAATCGAGGTCATTTCAAGGCTTCCTCCCCCTACTTCTGTCAAAGGGGTGAGGATTTTTCTTGGGCATGCCGGGTTCTACCGGTGGTTTATCAAAGACTTCTCGAAGGTTGTGAATCCACTTTCCAAATTGTTACAGAAAGATGCCAAGTTTATCTTTGATGAAAAATGCATGGAGGCTTTTGAGCTTTTGAAGCACAACTTGACCACAACTCCTATCATCACCGCACCTAATTGGGGTTTGCCCTTTGAACTTATGTGTGATGCAAGTGATGTTGCGGTAGGGACGTTGTTAGGTCAACGGGTCAACAAAATGTTCCATCCCGTGTATTATGCAAGTAAAACAATGAATGAAGCTCAATGAAATTACACGGTGATGGAGAAGGAATTATTGTCCATTATGTTTGCTATGGAGAAATTTCGACCTTATCTTATGGGGGCCAAGGTGATTGTGCACACGGACCATGTTGCCCTTAGGTATTTGATGACCAAGAAGCACTCTAAAGAAAGATTGATTAGATGGGTGTTACTTCTTCAAGAATTTGATTTAGAAATAGTGGATCGGAAGGGAAGTGAGAATCAAGTTGCGGACCACTTTTCCCGATTGGAGGAAGAAGGGTGGCCCGATGACGGCATTGAGATAAATGATACATTCCTCGATGAGCAACTTCTTTCCGTTTCTATGTGTGATATGCCTTGGATCGCGAACATCGCCAACTTCATTGTGACCAGAAATGTCCCGTGTGAGCTCTCTTCCAACCAAATGAAGAAAATCAAGCGGGATAGCTTGGACTTTTATTGGGATGATCCGTACTTGTTTAAAATTTGCACGGATGGTGTGATAAGAAGATGTGTCCCAGAAGGTGAACAATTGAGCATATTGGAGGCTTGTCACTCCTCTCCCTATGGTGGACATCATGGAGGGGTAAGGACGACTTCAAAGGTTTTGAGTTGTTGTTTCTATTGGCCTATGTTGTTTAAGGATGCTAGTGACTTGGTGAACAAATGTGATGCATGTCAAAGAGCCGGAGGAATTTGAAAAAAAAGATGAGATGCCTCTCAAAACGATTCTCGAGGTGGATATTTTTTATGTTTGGGGCATATATTTCATGGGTCCGTTCGTGAGCTCTTGTGGAAACACTTATATTCTCGTGGCGGTGGACTATGTTTCAAAGTGGGTTAAAGCTATGGCTTCACCCAACCATGAAGCCTGGAGTGTTGTGGCATTCCTGAAAAGGATTATCTTCACAAGGTTTGGCACCCCTCCTGCTATTATTAGTGATGGGGGGGTCCCACTTTTGCAACAAGGCTTTCGACTCATTGCTTGCTAAATATGGAGTTAATGACAAAGTGACCACCCCCTATCACCCTCAATCTAGTGGTCAAGTGGAAGTCTCTAATCGGGAAATAAAGAGTATCTTGTCCAAGACGGTAAATGCTAATAGGATCGATTGGTCGAAGAAATTGGATGATGCTCTTTGGGCCTATCGGATGGCTTACAAGACCATAATTGGCATGTCTCCTTATCAGTTGGTGTTTGGTAAAGCTTGCTGTCTTCCAGTAGAATTGGAGCACAAGGCTATGTGGGCGTTGAGAATGTTGAATTTGGAATGGGATGTTGCGGCAAATCTCCGGGTTGAGCAACTAAATGAGCTTGATGAGTTTATTTCATGCCTACTCCAGCTCATCTTTATATAAGGACAAGATGAAGTACCTTCATGACAAATATGCTCGGGGAAAGGAATTCAAGGTTGGTGATATGGTTCTTCTTTTCAACTTCCGGTTGAGGTTATTTCCGAAAAAGCTCAAGTCAAAGTGGAGTGGGCCTTTTGATGTGGTATGTGTGACTCCTTTTGGTGCTTTTGATCTCAAGAACAAGGATGGTGAAGTATTCCGGGTCAATGGGCATCATGTGAAGCATTATTTGGGAAATTTTGGTGATAGCCACGTGGTGGCACCCTTCATTTCGAATGATGAGATGGTAACATGCGTCGTGCCGCAATGTTAAATCAGGCGCTTCTTGGGAGGAAACCTATTTCTTTTTTTTTCTCTTTGATTTTCTTTGTAGATTAGGATTTTTGAGCTAATTGTTTGTGAGATGTTGTAGGGATAGTGTTGAAGTAGTGCAAAACAAAAGTAAAAAAAAATAACAGCCTCTGAAGCTAGTGCGGCCGCGGTGTATTTCAGTGCGGTCCACACTGGCACAAGCCAAGTTGCTAAGTCTTCGAAATTTGAAGTGCAGCCGCGGTGCATTTTTATGCGGTCCGCACTGATAGGACCAAAGAATGGTTCTCTCTGAAGTTTTCCACGCGGTCGTGTTGAATTTTTGTGTGGTCCGCGTGGGACGCTTAGTGCAAGGTTGTTTGACAAAAACCCAGCACGGTCCGCAGTCACTTTTGTGTGGTCGCGCTGGTAGGTAGGTACGGGCCCCACAGTTTTTTTTATAAATAGAGACCCAGGGTCTCACTTTACACTTTTCGCAAATTTGAAAGCCTAAGCCCTGTTTGTACTGTTCATACGCCTTTGAGACCGTTCTTCTTGTGTGCTTGCATAGATTGCTTTGATTCTTCTTAATCTTGGTAACATTTCATACAATTGTGATTAATTTTTCCTATTTTTATTTGTTGTTTGCTTACCAATGGTTTTAACTTCTTTGTTCTTTCCATTTTTCTTGGACTTGATGATTAAGATAGTTTACGTGTTGGGTTTTAAATGCTGAGTATGATTTCCATGTTGGGTAATTGAGTAGGGACAATTAGGATTCAAAGATAGAACAAAAATGGGAGAAAATTGAAACACTACCTTAGTTCATATATTTTGGCTCAGAGCAGCCCGCGGTCGCCATAGCGTTGTCCGCGTGGCCCAGACACGGCCGCACTTCTGATGGTGCGGTCCACGGTGGACCTTTGTCTGAAACCTAATTTTCTTCCAACGCGGCCGCGTTACCTTTCATGTGGTCCGCGGTGTCCCTTCGCGGCCGCGTTCCCATTTCATGCGGACCGCCTTGGGAGATTTAGAGATGTGATAATTCTGGGTGTTGTTCAGTGCGGCCCGTGATTGCGTTGGGCGCGACCACACTCCTGTTAGTGCGGTCCGTGGTGCCCTATTCTGCAATGGTTTCTGCAATCTTTTCATCTGCTGTTCTGTAATTGTTTTCACTAACTGATATATTGCTAGTGCTTAAACTAACAATATTAGACATGTTTGATTGCAGATGATGGTTAAACAAAAAGGCGGTAAACAAACACAACAACTCAGGAGAGGTGGTTCCTCCAGAGGGGGTAAAGGCAAGAGAATCGCAAAACTCACTCCTTAGGCTCAGGAGAATATTTAAAAGACTCGGAAGTTGATACGGGCTGCTAATAAGGCCGCTTCTCATTCTTCGGGGAGTGAGTATGTGCCCTCCAAAAGCATCTTCTCAGAATCAGTCCCAACTTACATAACCGACCCACTCCACCTAGCTGATACTCCTCCACCTTTACCCACAATCAAAAGACCAGTCAATGTAGTATCGGATTCATCTAACAACTCTATAGCCGGTAGTGGGAAATACTCCACCTCCCCCACAACTTTATTATTTGGGGAGAGTGCAGGCAAAGATGGGGGAGGTGAGCCTCAGATTGGGGGTATTGAAAGAACTAGAAAACCTGATGTTTGGGAAGATCGACTCATCAGTCAAGTGGCATTTCACAAGTTTAGGGAGTGGTGGCTGGTGAGGAAGTTGATATCGGAGAGAAGTTTTATTGACACTTACCTTTTACCCCATAACCCAAACACGCAGAGGGATTTCCGAACTAGACAAGGCTGGGAATTTTTCAAGGAAAGGTGCATTGATGCTAATGAGCACATGGTTAGAGAATTCTACTGTAATGTGGCTCACATTGTCAAGGATACGAACGTGACCAAAGTGAGAGACCAAAAGGTAGTGTTTGATGGGAAATCCTTAAATGACTACTTGGGGTTCAAGGATGAGGATGAGTCACTTTATCTGGCTAAGTTAGCGATGGGTGAGGAAGTTCGACCTTGGTTGGCCCAGTTCTTGGCAATCCCAGGTACTATCCCAACATGGTTGCAAGCAGGGAAGAAAATATATAGGAACACCTTCAACTTTGAGGCTCGAGGGTGGTTGACATTTGTATGCAGTCGGCTTGACCCAAACCCACGATCATACTATTCCACTCACCCGGGCCGTTCTTGTTGCATCGATTATGGCCGGATACCCTATCAATGTGGGTAATGTGATATCTAGGGTGATTTCTAATGTGGGATAGGAGAAGGACAGGAACTACCCTTTTACCAACACCCTTTCTATGTATTTTAGGGATCTAGAGGACGAGAAGAAAATATATGATGTCAAGACCAAGCCTATGGCTCCTTACTCTTGGTACAACATGTAGGGCTCAGACAACCCAAAGTCCAAGAAATACCAGCCACCTACCTCTGTCCCAACTGGCCAGTCTGAGGAGCCAGTAGCGGTAGAGCCTTCTACCGAGCCTTCCATCATACCTGCTACCACTACCATTGAGACCTTGCCCCCAGGTCCTTCTTCTGTTGCTAATCCCAGTACTTCAGCTGGCCCGGGAGTGCCATCTTCCAAGACTCATCCCTTTACTGCCCATCAGTTGTGTTAGTCCTTGGCTAGTTTTAACAATTAGATGCCAGTTGCGACTTCCAAGTTGTCCACTTTATCCTCCACTATTTAGATTCAGGCATCACCTCAGCCAGTCCAGATTCCTCAATCCATTGAGGACACTTTGAAGAAGCTCCTGGAAAACTAGGAAAAGATTATGAAGACTCAGGCCACTTTGACTACTTCTATGGAGTCACATGGCAAGGCTCTGAAGGAGCTTTCTAAGGAGCATGGGAAGTTGAGAAAAACACGAGCCTCTAAGGAGTATGCGAAGCAGCTCAGGACGGATGTGGACAAGCTATTGGCAGATCGAATGCCTTTAGACTTGTTATTCGGGGACCCAGTCACAGATCCAGCGGCACCAGTAGCAGGGGCACAGTAGGAGCAGGCACCCAGGTAGCCTAGGAAGAAAAGGAAGCTCCCGAGTACGGATGATGCAGTGATTGAGGTAGCAGTCCCACAGGAGGCCCCTTCCACTTTGCCACAAGCTGCACCTACTATTCAGCCAGTCCAGGAGCAGGCCCCAGTCTCAGCAGTTGAGCAGCAGGAGGCTGGGAGCCAGTCTTAGGCTCTCGCCCATATAGAGGACCAGGGGACTACTGAGGATCCCATGCAGACGGACCAGTCCTAGGGAGCTCTTCTATATCCTTTCACTGATCATTTATGCTTATTTGTGTAGTTGGCATTGGGGACAATGCCAACTCTTATTCGTGGGGGTGCGCCCTACTTTTTGACTATCTAGATGACTGTATATATAGATTGATACCTTTTGTCTTACTTTAACTTTCTATTTTGGGTTGTATATAACTTTACATTTAGCCACCTTTATTGTACTTTTTATTTTGTCTTTGGGCTGTATATAAAGTTACATTTTTGTATATACTCATCCCCCATTGTATATTCTATTCCCCTATTGTACATATTCATTCGGTTTTCTATTTTCGCAAAATTTTTTGTTTTTTTCTTCTCGTTATAGCTTGTTAGATAGGCTCGTAGCCTTTTGTTTGTTTTTAGAGTTTTCAATAAGCCCTTGGTTTTCTTAATGCCACGTTTCTTTCCAAGGGTGAAGTATTGTGCGAGCCGGGTGGCTCTTCCCAATGATGGATGGAGTGACTACCTTCTTAAAGGATTGAGTCTGTTTCTTTGATTTTTCTTTTGTTTTTGATAGTTGTAGTTAAGGGTGCCTCAAGCAAAGCTTCACTTGGGCCTAACACATTTGCCTTTGATCTCATGGTCAAAGTCATAATGTTATGTTTAGGATGGTGAAAGTCGTGGCTTTGGGACTCTTGCATTGACCAAACAATCATCGTGTGGTCCTTTCGGACCATTGTGTGCTTGAATCGTAACTAAGGTCGTTGTGGGCCCTCGACTTGATGTCTTTAGCAATTCCCTAGCATGTGCGGTAAGGAATCAAATTGTGAGTCCAAGTCTCGAGCCATTGGTCTAGAACTTGCCCCGAATGCTTGTTGAGGCGAAATCATAGGTGAAATTTGACTTGAGAAGTGACTATAGGCTTTCCTTGATCCAAATGTTAAGATGAACAATTCCATGGCCTACCAATAAAATGATCCCTAGTTAACCCTTTTGAGCCTTAAACCTTCTTCTTTCCTGAACCAATCTTACAAGCCTATATCCGTTCTAAATTCTACCATCTTTTGGCACTCACATCTTCCCTTGAGCAATGGCAAAGTCTATGTTTTGGGGGGAGAGACAAGAAGGAAAACAAAAAGGTACAAAATCAAGAAGAAAAAGGCAAGGAAATGAAAAATAAAGAAAAAGAAAAAGACAAAAAGAAAGCATAAGGTGAAAAAGAATAAAAAGGGGTCAAGAAAAACAAAAGTGAAAAAGGTGTGGAAATAGTAGAAAAAGGAGAAATGTCTTGAGTTGCATAAGAAAGAGTGACAATGTGTCTCTCAAACCCCTTGAAAGAGGTGAAATGACTCAAAGAGTCACGTTAATTGTTCCAAAATAAAGCAAAAGAAGTGCTTAAGGGAAGGGTAAACCCACTTGAATAAAAACTTGTCCTACCCTTACCCAAAGCCTTCACAATGACTCCCCCAAAGCCCTATAGGATCTTGAGTTGAAGGGAACCTACATTAGTGGATACTTACATATGGGGAAAGCATATGGTACCCTGAGCCGCACTTGTGATCTTCTTCTTGAGCGAGACAAGTGAAATTTCCATCATCCTCTGTTTGTGTGTCAATACTCTAAAAGGTGAGGTTCACTTAGGAACAGTTGAGGACGTGTGAGTTTGGGTTCCACAATGACCAAAATAATTGAGAGAAGTTCTTCGATGAAATGTATCAACTCTTGATGCTCTTGTGCCACACTTGATCCAAAGTTTGCAAAGTTTAAATGTGTTTATGATGCATTCGTCTTGAGGGAAATTGTTAGTCCCAATTGATTCTTGTTGAGGTTACTTTAGGGTAGATGGAATTTCTTGGATTGCCCTTTAAGGGGTGGGTCTTATTTTGTTTGCTTGAGGACAAGCAAAGGTTTAAGTTTGGGGGAGTAGATAAGTTAGGATTTTACCATGTTTATGCCCCTACTTGCTATTGCTTTGGTTACAAATTGCTACAAAATAGTCCCAAAATGCTTACAAGTTGTGCTTGATTGCAGGTTTGAGTGATAAAGTGACAAATGTTAAAGATCGGCTCAAAACGGAGTGAAACCTGCTCAACTGTCAAAGACTAGGTGAAATGAGGAACAGAAAGCCTGGCGCGGCCTTGCAAGAGTGAATGCGGCTGCACTAGGAGATTCAGAGACTTGACATTATCAAGCTGCAAGCCATGCAGCCACGCAACACTTTTGCACGGTCCACACAGATGAGATTCAGAGACTTGCATATTCAGGCTAAGGGGTAACGCGGCTGTGCTACCTTTTCACACGGCCCGTGCACAGGATATTTAGAGACTGGAAGTTAGGAGAACCACAGCCACGCACCTTTTCAAGCGGTCCGTACTTACGATATTTAGAGAGCTAACTTCTTGGTCATTTTAAGCAATGCGCTCCGCGTTCACTTTTATGCTGCCGCGCTAACAGCCATCGCGGGGGCACTGCACTTTTGCGCGGTTCGCGGTCCTCAACTTCAGAGAGTTGAAATCATGAGTCTAAGAGCTAACACGGCCGCGCTACCTCTTTGCGCGGTTCGCGCTGACACCGCAGGGGTATTTTTGTCCAGTTTTTCCAGCCCGGCATAAATAGAGCATTTTACCATTTTTAGGAAGCTTTTTTTCCAGAAGATGCTGAGCTTGTGAGAATGCCTAGTTTAGCCATTGTTGGCACTTTTGCTCTTTATTATTATAGATTCTATTTAGTAATTAATTAATATGTTTAGTTCCTCATCTATTTCTTCTGTTTCTTCTTTAATTATGTCTAGCTAAACCCATTAGCTAGGGTTGTGGCTCAACCCTAGTGTGAGTAGTTGATGAGTGTTGCCATCTAGGGTGAGATTGAGATTGGGTGTTTGTTATTTGGGTTAATTTTGTATTTTAATTTCAAAATTTTGGTTTCAAACACCGATTCAAGCTTAGTGGGTCTAACTCTTCTTGAGAAAGAGAGTCCACTACCCTAAAATAGACCCAACACAAAATTGGGATGGACCCATGAGAAATGGTAGTCCCAATTAATGGGTTAAACCTCGAGAGAGTAATTACCCTACTTGAACCCTAGTTGCTTGGTCTAATTGGCCTACCCAATTGGTCTCGAGAGAGCCAATTAGGCAAGATCATTCTCTCTACCGAGTGGTGTGAGAATAGGGACAATTGTGCAACGGTTATAGCATAAGCCCCAAAGATATCAATCTCCCCTTAGTAACTTCTACCCGTTGACTAGCTACCTAGGTAGTGTCGCGACCCTAGTGCCTTTGTCTATATTAAATACAACTTAGCAATATTCTTGTAGCTTAATTTAGCCTTAATCATTAGTTTATAACAGTAGTGATAAATACAAAAACCCCAAAAATGTTAGAAGTACAATTAGAAGCACATACACAACTATAGGCTAGACAGACAATACAACTCCACTCCAAGCTCCCTTTGGAAATTCGATCCCAAACCACTATATGGGTAAAAGCTGTTGCGACCCGCTCTTCCTACCTTTGCGTAGTGTCGAGTTGGAAGCGATCAACTGCCTTGGGATCCGCTTGAGAGCCCTCTAAAATCTGGTATGCTGAGGCTGGCTTTTCCACACTGCACTGGTTCAATGCTTGGCTACTAATTCTAGGTGTAAGCGTTGCCCGGGGTCCTTGAGGCCCTTAGCGAACTTTGATGCACCTAGACTCTGATTTCGCCTATGGAAATGAGGCTTGATAGACCATTGGAGGCTTCTGGGAAACTTGGGCCTAATTGCAAGCTCTCTATAGAATAGCTTCTTGATTTTCTCCTTTTACTCACGTAATTCATTTGATGGTCTGTAATTATTTGTAAACACGTATTAGGGGTATTTAGTAAAAATGGTGGGTAGATGTACACTTTGTGGGGTAATATGGGTAGAAATCCTGCTCTTAGGGTTTTACTTTGAAATTTGCCTGATTCACTTGATAGAAAACATGTTCATAGGGTTTTTATTCTTGTTGAATTTGATTGCTTTTGCATAATAGAACCATGCCTATATGATTCCACTTTTAATTTCATTTACATAATAGAATCATGCCTATAAGATTCCACATCTAATTTTATTTTCATTATAATATAAATCATGCTTATAAGGGCTTCACTTCCAGTTTTGTTTGCATCAAATAGAAATCATGTTCTTAAGGTTCTACATTTTTCTTCTTGTGGAAATCATGTTCATAGGGTTTTACTCTTAATGAATCTGATTTCGTTTGCATAATCGACATCATGCCTATAGGTTTTCACTTCCAATGCCAAGTAAAAATCATGTTCTTAAGTTTTCACATTTTTCGTCATGTTAGAAATCATGTTCATAAGGTTTCAAACAACTGTGTTTTAAATCAGTTCGAGTATAGGTAACATGTCTATAGGGCTTAATTCCGACTCAATTCTAATAAATATTTCATATGATACTAAAACAAGTAATACGCCTAGGTAACAAGCCTATAGGATTTTTATTTGCAATCACGTCTAGTAATCTAATTTGCCTAATAAGTCAATTTCATTCCGCCTAGTTTACTTCTTAAAACTGGCCATATTAAGCGATGACATTTTTTAAAAATAGTCCTTGCCTTAACCTCAGTAAATATCCTGCTTACAGGTGTTAAAAGGGTCTGTTTCAAAAATTTGTTTGTATCTAGATTAATATATAGACACAACACTACGTGTAGACAAGCCTTAGAGCATTTTTTCAAAACCTACATTCCCCTGAAGTTGTTCCATCGTTTAACTTTTCTGATTCTAATAAGCTGTTAAAATGGAGTCACTAGGCAACTATTAGGTTATAGCTTCTAAATCTGAAAGTAGTCTACTTCTGCGTAATCACTTATAAATCATGCTTTAGGACTTTGATTAATAAAGATCTTAACTTTGTTTGAGTCATGCTGCTTGTATGTTTGTTTGAGGAGGTGAGCCTCTTAATTGCTCCCATTATGTGAAAGTCCTAAATGTTTTTGATTGTCGCCTTGAATTTTTGCCTTTAAAATCTTACGGGTACGTCTAGAAGCACCTATAGGTAGAGCTCCTAACACCCTCTAGGACCATTAAGAAGGGACGGGTAGCAGCACGCAATAAGAATCAGTGACTAAACACTCGCTTTGCATGACCAATAAGGGGATGGGAAGGGTAGACATGATATATGTGACTACGCGTTAATGCCACGTGTAGCCCCTCATTGAGGAGTGTCTACTGGACATTGCGTGGGTGATCCTATAGGGTAAACAAACTAGGATCCCTCCTTGCCCAAATCCTCTCCTCATTCAAACCTTTGCTTTATAATCTGTTCAAATCTTTATTTCACTTCTTGAATTGTTCAATGTGCTTTACAAACAACTTATTTGATTCAATTATTTGTATGGACTAATTTGTGAATATAAGTTCGGTCAGGAACCACAGTTGTGGACTAAGAGGGGTTCCAAACATCTTCACTTCGAGGTTACTTTGAGCCCTGGGTCTCTGGTAATGCGAACCAACCCAAGAGTCAACAACTCTAGGTTCCCTAACGCACCTTAATTCGTTAGGTAGTGAATCTTTAAATACCCAATTCCCAAAAAGGAAACGAGTCATAACACCCCGTGAATGTTGAAACCTAGAATTCTCCCCACGGAGGAAAAAAGAGGAGCGACAAATGACTCACAATCGGGTTTTTAACAAGCCGTCGAAGAGTCAGTCAAACACAATTTCAAAAAGTCCTTAACGAGGGAAAAATAAATCCTGTATAAGAGGTCGTACCCACCATATGCGTAAGAGCCACTGTTGCTAGCCCATATAAAAGGTCATACCGACCCTATGCATAACTGCCATTATCGCCAGCCCATATAAAAGGTCATACTGACCCAATGCACAAGAGCTACTATCGCCAACCGATATAAAAGGTCATACTGACCCAATGCGTAAGAATCACTTCTGCTACCGACAAAACGTGTAAGAGACTGAGGGCCAGCTTTTAATTCAAAAACTTATGGGTCAATAAAATCGAGTGGAAATCTGACTGGGAAACTGAACCCGAAACAGTTAACTGAATACCTAAGAGCAAAAACATAAGGCTTAAATGCTGGTTTATATTAAAAGGTCATACCAACCAAACGCGTAAGAGCCTAGGGGCCAGCTCAACGAGCCTTAGGGTAGTATTATAAATCTAAGGGTTCTCTTAACTCGAAGATCAGTTCGTCCGGCTGATGGATAATAAACATCGAAGCATAAGGAAGTACATGAAAAATAAAGTCGCAAGAATTCTTTTTGTACACATATGTGAAAGAATACAATTTCCATTTACAAATGTACTTCGAAAGTACTATCTATAAAGTCAGAAAAGGAAAGGCCTAATCTACGTCCTCCTCGGGGACTACGGTCCATCGGTCTCTTTCTCGCTATTTTTGGCATCGGACAGAAGGAACTTAACATCATATTCATCTGCCTCTGCCTGCTCTATCTCTTCCGATAGATCAATGCCCCTAGTGTGAATCTCCTCAAAGGTTTGCCTACGAGATTTGCACCGGACATACTCCTTGATTTTGTCCTCATGGTCAAGATCCCCTCTCAGTTCAGCTCGAGGATCGGCAATGTCCTTTAAATCAACGGTAACTTTCTTATCAGCCTTAATTCAGACTGCTTCGGCTTCGGCCCAAGCATCTACAGCTTCAGACTTCATCATCAGAAGCTCAAAATCGAGCCTTGTAAGCATGTACGTTTGGACCGAGATGCTCTCACGAGCATTGCGAAGTTGTACTTCAAGGGTAGAAGCCTTAGCCAAAACATCTTTCTTAGCCGCATCATAGGCGTCCACTTGAGCGTTTAACTCATCACACTCACGGTTCGCCTGAACAACTTCGCTCCAAAGTCATTCCAGGTCCTCCATCTTTTTATGCAACTAAAAGTGAACAAAACATTAGCCTTAAGAGAGAGAAGAAGGAAGATGCACTCCTTTGGAATGAAAATTACCTGCTCCTTCAGGTAGTTTTCATAATTCATGCTTCGACTCACCTCATACCGTAAGTATGCTAACTCCACTTCCCTTTTGACACAAAAAAGCCTTAGGTTTTTGTCCCCATCCAATGATTTCCGAAAACTGGCTTCACGACGAAGTAGCTCGGACTTGATCTTGTCAAAGGCCTGCAAAGCGGGAGCTCAATAAGAAAGGGAAGGCACAAAACTAAAAAATCTTGTACCGACTACCAAAAATCACCACAGAGTAGAGATGCTGATCTTCCTCGAAGGTCGAGTGCACATCTAGTATTCCGACTCCCTCAGCCCTAGTAGAACCAATCCTAGTTGGTACACGATCGCTCGATTTATACAGTCCTCATCTTCGAACGTCCCACGAAGTATCTTCAATGAGAGAAAAGGTAGGCTATAGAGAACCCTCATTCCTTGAAGTACCTTCGACGAGAAAAGAAGATGGCAGTGGAGGAGGAACTATTTTTTTAGAGTCAGCAATCTTGGGTGAAGCAGAGTCATCTGATACATCCTCTCCACGCCCCCGGCATGGACTTATCTTTCCATAAGCACCGTCGCCGTGCGAAGGAACGTTTTACTTATTATTATCATTTCTTAGCCTACAACTGGCATTCCTTCTCCCTCTTTGAGAGGGCACGATCTCACCTCAATGAATTCCCGGGTAACTATGATAATAGTATTAGTACGCATGAAAAGAAAGCTCCATTCAAACAAAGAGAAAATCACATAACACGTACTGTGTTGTTTCGACTCCCATCTACCCTTAAACAAGTCTTACCACTTACATTCATCATGAGGCGAGTGGGCCACCAATCTATGAGCCCAATCCGTTAGGTTGGGAACCTCGTATGGCATCCATGGAGTTGCTGCAGAAAGGGCACAAGTATAATACTTACATATGAAACTCTCCGCTGCAAACAAAATAATGAAGCATAAGTGTACCACTTAAGTGTAAAATTCCATTTCTCGGGAAATGGCAGAAACTCGGCAGGGGTAATGTCAATAGTTCGCACTCGGAAGAATCAGCTCATCCATCCTCGATCCCCATCTTCTTCATCATCGACACTGAAGGGCCTGGGCAATCACCATCGAAGGATTAGCAGACCTTAGTGGTGAAAAGGCCGGTACAACCTGATGAGATGACTAAGGGTGAACTCAAGCACTGCTTCCTCTGCGAAAATTCTCATCATCAACATTGTCCTCCAAAATTATGGATAAACCCGTGCCAAGGTAGCCCGATATTTTTGACAGAAGTCAAGCACAACCCTATCAAGGGGACCTATCATAAAGGGCTATATGTACACGTTCAAAAACCCCTCGGCATGATCCATAATATTCTCCTCTAGGGAAGGTACCTGCAGTACTACCTTCCCCCTATCCATAATCTTTTGTCACTGAATCAAGGTGCCCCTCTCCTATTAATGAAATAATCTTTGAGGTATACTCCCAATGACCCTGAAAATGGGGAGGTTTTTCTGACAAAAAGTTGCCCCTCGAAGCAAAATGTCCCGAGGTTGGCTCACCTGGCATCAACGGTGGTCCGCCAACCAGACAATGACCAGAGGTGGAACTTCCTCCTCCTTGCCGAATGGGTCCTGGCATAACATCCATAACTGTAGTAAAACCAGTGAATTGGAGTGTAAATTTGAGCGATGGCCTCAAAGTAAAAAAGGTGAAGGACTTAACGGGGTAAAGAAGAACTTTGTGGAGGAGGATAGCTACTCAGAATAGCGGGATCTTCAAAGGATGGAAGGAAAACCTATATATATATATATATATAGAGAGAAAGCGGTAACCATCCACCTGCCTCAAAGGCCAATTATAAATACTGAATAAGCCGTTACCACTTTTGGAAGATATACCGGCATGATCATCTCGGTCATTTCATAATCATGTCATACATTGAAGTTTCCAGATGACATTGTAGGGATCAAAACCCCCGCATCGACAAGTCTCGAGATGGTAACCGATCTCAAGGTCCTCCGTTAGAAAGAATATAGGCTCTAAGGAGCCATTGATATCATCAACAAGTCTCGAGATGGTACCCCATCTCAAGGACCTCTGTCAAAAAGAAGATAGGCTCTAAGGAGCCATTGATATCATTACAAGCCTCGATATGGTACCCGATCTTGAGGACCTCTGTCAAGAAGAAGAAAGGCTCTAAGGAGCCATTGATATCATTACAAGCCTCGAGATGGTACCTGATCTCGAAGAACTCTGCTAAGAAGAAGATAGGCTCTAAGGAGCCATTTGATATCATTATAAGCTTCTATATGGTAGCCAATCTCTAGAACCGCTGTCAAGAAAAAGGTAAGCTCTAAAAACCGACTCATATGGGTTTGACTTCGAGGTGGTACCCTACTTGGAGAATTTCTGCTATTGAAAGTGCAGGTCATTTACCCGTGCTTCGGGCCCTCGAGCTACTTAAGACCGAGCCAACATCTATTCAAAAACTACAAATAAAGCCTTAGGGCTATCTTTTGCCTTCGGATCAAGTTAAACGTTCTCTCGGTTACTTTAACCAAGGGGCTATCCAAGTCCAGGCATACCCTCATCCATGGTCTATCTGCAATGCCTTAAGGCTATCTTCTCTCTAAGTTCTAAACAAGTCTCCAGGTCGCCCAAGCTTGGGTGAAGTCTCACTCGGGGACTGCTTTCGAAAGCCTAAAGACTATCTTTATTCTCAGACGTACGAGCGAGCTCCCCCCCGAAGAGTGTCTCCAAGGTCTAAAAGGCTAAGTTTTGTTCTATACTTTTGAAGCCCTATTCTCACTCAAATCGAAGCCGAGGGCCCCAACTGCCTTAGTTTATCAATCCAATACAGTCACAGTACGAGGAACGGCGAAGGGTTCCACGGGGTATTGTTAATCAATGAGGAACCAGGGAAATACCTACACTCAGGCTCGGTATTTGAACCGATCGATAGAGTCATGAACTCAGATTCTTCAGAAATGAAAACAAAGGAAAATACAACATAAATCAGAGACAAATTGAAGAAATATATTTGTATTCATAAATGATTATTACAAAAAGCCTAATGTCAAGACCCCGGGTCGCCCTCCGTGAACCATCATGACGACACGTAGTCTCTACTACTAGGTAAGCCTAAATTGCGAAAGAAAAACCAAATTTGCGGAAGTAAAATAATTTAAAGCATAAATAAAGTAATATAAAGCATTTTAAAAATGCCGCTCGACATACACGGTATTTAATCTATCAAAACTAATACAAATATCCAAGACCCGGAAACCCACGAATCACAAGCTAAGGATACTACATAGATATAACTACAGAATGTCTAACAAAGCACAAAAAAATACAGAAGGGCTAATACTAAAAAGCAAGAATAGAAAGGGACTCCTCGATCTGCGGACGTGGCATATATACCTCAAAGTCTCTACAAAAGCATCTCGCCTCAAGGATGATAAGACTGAGGGAAAGTACTCTGATATGCACATGAAAAACATGCACAGAAAGGGCATGAGTACACCATAGCGGTACTTAGTAAGTGCCAAGCCTAACCTCGGTTGGATAGTGACGAGGAACGTCAGGGCCCTACTGAGATTAAATAAGGTATAAGGGTTAACAATGTGGAATAAAACAGTATAAATAAGTGCAACCGTAAGAAATAACATAGAACTTGAAGAAATGCAACAACTAGAATAGAGACAAAATAAATCACGGTAAAGAAATACAGGTCAAAATAGAGATAACAACCGGAGCATCTTCCAGGATACATCCTGAGTCCCAATTACAACTATCAAATGGATCTCCCGGGATACCGTCCCGTTGTCCATCATATATATATATATATATAATTCGAAGGATCTCCTGGGATCCCGTACCATACTCCAACTATTAGTGCGCGAGGATCTACCGGAATCCCGATCTGCAGTCCAAAATAAATAATATCCAGTACTGGGGGAATCTATCGGGTGCATTCCCGTAGTAACATATAAATGTGTAGGGGGTTCTACCGGAATCCCACATCCATAGTCCCAATGTAAACACACTACAACAACACGAAGAATAGATTGTCAAGTTCATATCAAGGCGAAATAGGTATTTCTAACCTAGCATGCTGCACATAATTCAAATAAGGCAATATGAGAAAATAGGCAATTAACTCATTTAGACATGCTTTCCTAAGCTAACAACAAGCTTAAATTTCAAGTAGTAATGACAGAGAAAAGGAAACACAATTTTAATTACTTATTGAAAAAGGATTTTCAGCAATTAGCACAAGTACGCGCTCGTCACCTCACATACGAGGCATTTCAAATATCATAATACCAAATTCTAAGGGGATGTCCCCCACATAAGGTTAGGCAAGCCACTTACCTCGAACCAACTCAAAATCAACCTGAAACCACATCTTTGCCATGAGTTATCGACTCCAAATGACCCAAATCTATTCAATTCAATTGTATATTGTAAATAACACTTCAAGTTACTGATTCTACATTTAAATTTTAAGCTAATACGTGAAATTAGGTAAAATGACCAAACAGCCCCTCGGGCCCACCTCCCGGAATCAGGTAAAATTTACATTTTTAGAAATCTCATACTCTCATTAGACTATACATAATAAGAACACAAAAATCGGAGTTCAATTGACCCCTCAAATACCCATGTTAATGTCTCTTAATCTCAAGCCCTAATTACCTCTTTTCCCAAATTGTTCACCACCAATTAGGTCTTTAATAATATATAAATGAGTTATGAAGTAAAAAATGTTACCTCCGAGTGATTTCCCCTGAATCCCTCTTCAATCCTCTTCAAAGAGCTCCAAAAGAGCTAAAACATGGTGGAAGATAACCCCAAAATCGCGGACCAAATGGCTATTTAAACATTCTGCTTAGGCATCAAATCCTTATGCGTGAACGCAGTCCATTCCTCCCGTTCGCAAAGCACAAATTTACTTTGACCATATTTCCTTAACACGATCGCGACACACAACTTGCGAACGCGAAGGCTTAGCTCTCATACTCACCGTGAACGCGATGTCCCTTCTATGAACGTGAAGGACAAATTAACCTTAACCCAGCCGCCCAACTTTCCTCTACGCGAATGCGACATCACCTCGTGAACGCGATGCACAAGACCCCAGCCCTTTCACGAATGCGGAGACTCCCTCGCGAACACGATGGCTAAATCCTCAGCCTCACCTAGCAACCCTTCACGAATGCGAGGGCCTACTTGCAAACGCAAAGGTCATTCTTCTGCAACACCCAACAACAATTTTCTGTAGTTGTTCACAAATTGAAATGGTTTGATTGACCACCCTAAACACACCCGAGGCCCCCAAGGACCTCAAACAAACATACCAACAAATCCTAAACATTATCCAAACTTGTTCCAATCATCGAAACTCTCAAAACAACATCAAACACCAATTTAGCATCGGATTCAAGCCTAAGAACATCAAAAACATTGAAAATACGTTTTCGATCAAAAAGTCTATCAAACCACGTCCGAATGCCCAAAAATTTTGTACACACATCACATTCAACACTACAAAGCTACTCCAACTTCTGAAATTCCATTCCGACCCTCGGATCAAAATCTCAGAATTGAACTGGAAACTTCAAAAATTCCACTTTCAGCATTTCAAGCCTAAATTAGCTACGTACCTCCAAAACACAATCCGAACACGCCCTTAAGCCCGAAAACACCCAACTGAGCTAATGGAACCATCAGATTTCCATTCCGAGGCTGTCTTCACGCTGTTCCAACTATGATCAAATTTTCGACACTTAAGCTCTCATTTACAGACTAAGTGTCCCAAAACTCTCCGAAACTCAAAACCGAACATCGTGAAAAATTAAAATAGTGGAAATAAACTCGAGGAAAGCTTTTAATAGGGTATCAGGGCATTAATTCTTAAAATGGCTGGTAGGGTCGTCACATCCTCCTACACTTAAACATTTGTTCGTCCTCGAACGAGTATAGAGACATACCTGAAGTAGTGAAAAGATGAGGGTAACGGCTGCGCATATCCTGCTCGGTCTCCCAGGTTACCTCCTCGACTGACTAAACCCACCATTGAACCTTTACCGATACAATATTCTTTGATTTCACCTTCCTAACCTGCCTGTCCAATTTAGCCACTGGCTCCTCCACATAAGATAGATCCTTGTCCAACTGGACTGAACTCAAATGCAACACGTGGGACGGATCACCGTGATACCTCCGGAGCATCGAAACATGAAATACAGTGTGAACTCCTGCGAAGCTGGGGGGCAAGGCAAGCTCATAAGCAACCTCCCCAACACGCCACAATATCTCAAAAGGCCCAATAAACTTTGGACTCAACTTTCCCTTCTTCCCAAATCTCATAACGCCCTTCATAGGTGAAACATAAAGAAAAACTCACTCTCCAACCATATAGGAAACATCACGAACCTTCCGGTCCGCATAGCTCTTCTATCTGGACAAGGCTGTACGGAGTCTATCCTGAATCACATTACACTTTCCCAAAGCACCCCGTACAAAGTCTGTGCCCAAAATCTTACCTTATTCAGCTCAAACTAACGCACCGGGGATCTACACCGTCTACCATACAAAGCCTCATACGATGCCATCTGAATGCTAGGCTAATAACTGTTGTTGTAGGAAACTCTGCCAATGGGAAGAACAGATCCTAAGACCCTCCAAACTGAATCACCCATGCACGGAGGATATCCTCAAGAGTTTGAATAGTGTGCTTGGACTACCCGTCCATCTGAGGGAGAAATACTGTACTCAAATCTACCCGAGTACCCGACTCATGCTACACAGCCCTCCAAAATCGCGATGTGAACTGAGTACCTCTATTCGAAATGATGGAAACTGGAATACCATGCAGATGAACAATGTCCTGGATATAGATCTCTACCAACAGCTCTGAAGAATAAGTAGTACATACAGGAATAAAGTGAGCGGACTTGGTCAGCCGATCCACAATCCCCCAAAAAGCATCAAACTTTCTCAAAGTTCGTGGGCGCCTAACTACAAAATCCACGTTGATCCGCTCCCACTTCCACTCCGGAATCTCTATCTGCTGAAGCAACCCACCCAGTCTCTGGTGCTCATACTTCACCTGCTGACAGCTGAGGCACTAAGCTACAAACCCAACTATATCTTTCTTCATCCGCCTCCACCAATAGTGCTACCTCAAGTCCTGATACATCTTCACGGAACCCGGATGGATGGAATACCGCAAACTATGGGCCTTCTCTAGAATCAACTCTCGCAGCCCATCAACATTAGGTACACACATCCGACTCTGCATCCTCAATACCCCATCATCACCAATAGTCACATCTCTAGCATCACCATGCTGAGCCTTGCCCTTGAGGACAGGCAAATGAAGGTCATCATACTGTCGCTCCCTGATATGATAAAATATGAAAGACCGAGAAACCCCGTAAGCTAGAACCTGACTGGACTCCGAAAGACCCAATCTCACAAACTGGTTGGCTAAGGCCCAAACATCCATTGCCATAGGCCTCTCCGATACTGGTAAACAAGACAAACTCCACAAACTCATTGCCCGATGACTCAAAGCATCGGCCACCATATTGGCCTTACCCGGGTGATACAAAATAGTGATATCATAATCCTTCAACAACTCTAACCACCTCATCTAGCGCAGATTTAGATCCTTTTGCTTGAACAAGTGATGCAAGCTTCGATGGTTAGTATAAATCTCACAGGGAACTTTGTATAAATAATGGAACCAAATCTTCAGGGCGTGAACAATGGCAGCTAACTCAAGGTCGTGTACAGGGAAATTCTTCTCATGTATCTTCAGCTGTCTGGACGATTAGGCAATCACCCTACTGTCCTGCATCAAAACAACTCCAAGGCCAATACTTGAGGCATCACAGTAGACCGTCTAAGACCTCGAACCTATAAGCAATATATAAACTGGGGCTTTAGTCAAAGCTGCCTTGAGCGTCTAAAAGCTCACCTCACACTCTTCCATTCACTGGAACGGAGCACCATTCTGGGTTAGTCTGGGCATAGGGGCTGCAATTGATGAGCACCCCTCAACAAAATGATGGTAATATTCCACCAAGCTAAGAGAACTGCGGATCTCTATAGCTGAGGATGGTCTGGGCCAACTCTGTACTGCCTCTACTTTATTTGAATCCACCTTTATCCCCTTACTAGAAACCACGTGACCCAAGAATGCCACGGAATCTGACCCAAACTCACATTTTGAGAACGTGGCATATAACTTCTTCTCTCTCAAAGTCTGAAGCACAGTCCTCAAGTGCTGCTCATGATCTTCCCTACTTCGAAAATACATCAGAATATCATCAATACAAACAATAACGAATGGGTCAAGATACGACCAAAACACACTATGTATCACATACATGAAGGCTGCTGGAGCATTGGTCTTACCAAATGACATAAAAAGGAATCTCATAATGACCATACTGAGTCCTGAAAGCAATCTTCGGGATATCTGTCTCCCGAAACTTCAAATGACGGTAACTTGAGCGCAAGTCAATCTTGGAAAACACCCGTGCGCCCTGAAGCTGGTCAAACAGATCATCAATACGAGGCAAAGGATAATGGTTCTTCACTGTAACCTTGTTTAACTGGCGATAATCAATACACATACGCATAGAACAATCCTTTTTCTTCACAAACAAGACAAGAGCACCCCAAGGTGATACACTCGGTCGAATAAAACCCTTATCAAGTAATTCATGTAATTGATCCTTCAACTCATTCAACTCAGGAGGAACCATACAATAAAGAGAAATAGAAATGGGCTGAGTGCCCGACAACAGATCAATGCTAAAAATCAATATTTCTATCAGGTGGCATGCCCGGAAGGTTGGCTGAAAACACATCAGGAAAATCCCGTACTACTGCGGCTGAATTAATGGAAGGGGTATCAATACTGATATTTCTCACATAAGCAAAATACGCATCACACCCTTTCTCAACCATACATTGAGCCTTAAGGAAAGAAATAAATCTACTGGGAGTGTGATCTAAAGCAACCTCCACTTATCACACGGTACTCCTAACATAGCTAGTGTCATGGTTTTAGCATGACAATCAAGAATAACATAATGGGGCGACAACCAATCCATGCCCAAGATAATATCAAAATCAACCATGCTAAGCAACAATAAATCAGCTCTGGTGTCAAAACTAGTACGAGCAACCAAACACGACCGATAAACGCGGTCCATAATAAGAGAATCTCCCATAGGAATAGAAATATAAATAGGGGAACTCTAAGAATCCCGAGGTACACCCAAATGTAGAGCAAAATAACAAAACACATAAGAATAAATGGAGCCTGGATCGAATAAAGCTGGGGCACCTCTGTGACAAACCATTATAGTACCTATAATGACAGAATCGGAGGTAACAACCTTGTTATGGGAAGGAAGGGCATAATATCTGGCCTGACCTTCCCTTCTAGTTGACTAAGCATACGGGGTAGCAGCTAGTACTGTTTTCATAGCCTGAGAACTCTACGAGCGTGCTGTGGCTGAGAAGTCTATGGAGGTGCACTCCTACCAAGCCTAGGGCAATACCTTACCATATGGAGTATGTCACCACACTCAAAGCATCCTCGAAACTGACGTGGCGGTGGAAACTATGCAGTACGGATACTCTAAGACCCCTGTACACCTGAATCACTATGTGAAATCTGAGACACAAACTGAGTTGGCTGACCTACAAAACCTCTACCATGCCATACTCTTACTCCAAAATAATGACCAGTGGGTCTCTCCAGTCCACGAGGCCTCCTCTATCCCCAATACTCTCTTTCCTGACCTCGTCTACCCTCTCTCTCCTAGACCCACCCATCCTCTACTCGGTGAGAGGTCCTCACCACCCACTGAACTGGGGCTATAGGCTATGTCGCTATGACACCTGAAACTTAACCAATAGGAACTCACTACTCTAGAGCGGGGGCAGTGGGAGTTTGGGTCCCTCACCCAATCTAGGAAGTAGTTGGTTTAACCTGAATCAACCTCGCCAGAACTAATGTACCCAACATGCTCAGGAACTCTGTTAATGTCTCTTAAAGTGCTGGAGTAGTAGCAGCAGTAGGCGTATCCGATGCCTAGGCTCTGGCTAGAACTGCTGGTGGCTCCTCGATGACAGTCCGCACGTGTTCTTTGGATGCACCGCGTGCGCATCTTCGACCTCTAACCTGTCCCCAATTTCTGGTGACTCTCATAGGGGCGCGGGTGCCTGATCATCTCTAGTAGCGCGTGTCCTTACCATTAGTGAGAGAATAGAAGATAGAAGTTTAGAATTGTGATATCAAAAATCTCGCACGACATGGAATTCAAATGAAGTGTAATTTTCCTAACGGTTACATAGCCGTTCATAGATAAGTACAGGCATCTCCATATCAATCAACAAGACTCTAATAAATCGTCTTATGATTCATGACTCCTTTGAACCTAGAGATCTAATACCAACTTGTCACTACCCCGGTTCGCCCTCCGTGAACCATCATGACGGCACCTAGTATGTACGACTAGGTAAGCCTAAATTGCAGAATAAAAACCAAATTTGTGAAAGTAAAAAAATTTAAAGCGGAAATAAAGTAATATATATCGTCTTAAAAGTGCCGCTCGGCATACATGGTATTTAATCTCTCAAAACCAATACTTATATCCAAGACCCAGAAATCCACGAATCACAAGCTAAGGATACTACATAGCTCTAACTCCAGAATGTCTAACAAAGAAAAAAAATATATAGAAGGGCTAATACTAAAAAGCAATAATAGAAAGGGACTTCTCGTTCTGCAGACACGGCAGATATACCTCAAAGTCTCTATAGAAGCATCTCGCCTAAAGGATGATAAGAGTTAGTGAAAGTAGCTGGATCTGCAAATGAAAAACATGCACAGAAAGGGCATGAGTACACCATAGCGGTACTCGGTAAGTGCCAAGCCTAACCTCGATTGGGTAGTGACAAGGACGGTCAGGGCCCTATTGAGATTAAATAAAGTATAAGGGTTAACAATGCGGAATAAAACAATATAAATAAGTGCAACAGTAAGAAATAACATAGAACTGGAAGAACAACAACAACTAGAACAGAGATAAAATAAATCATGGGAAAAAGATACAACTCAACATAGAGATAACAACTGGGAATCTTCTAGGATACGTCCTTTAGTCCCAATTACAACTACCCAGCGGATCTCCCGAGAAACCATCCTGTAGTCCATCATATATATATATATATATATATATATATATCCAAATGATCTCCTGAGATTCTGTCTCGTAGTCCAACTATCAGTGCGCGAGGATCTACCAGAATCTCGATCTGTAGTCCCAAATAAACAATACCCAGTACTTGGGGGGTGCATTTTTGTAGTTCCATATAATTGTGCAAGGGGATCTACGGGAATCCCAGATCTGTAGTCCCAAATAAACAAACAGAGTGGGAGGGGGGAGGATCTGCCGAAATCCCACATCCGTAGTCCTAATGTAAACACACAACAACAACACAAAGAATAATCATAAATTGTCAACTTCATATCAAGGCAAAATAGGTATTTCTAACCTAGCATGCTGCACGTAATTCAAGTAAGGCAATCTGAGCAAAAAGGCAATTCCGTCATTTAGACATGCTTTCCTAAGCTAACAATGAGCTTAAATTTCAAGTAGTAATGATAGAAAAAAAAAAGGAAACATAATTTTAATTACTTAATGAAAATGAATTTTTAGCAATTAGCAGAAGTACGTGCTTGTCACCTCACATACGAAGCATTTCAAATATCACAATACCAAATCCTAAGGGGAAGTCCCACACACAAGGTTAGGCAAGCCACTTACCTCGAGCCAGCTCAAAATCAACCTGAAACCACGTCTTTACCACGAGTTCTTGACTCCAAATTTGCCCAAATCTATTCAATTCAATTTATATTGTAAAAAACACTTCAAATAACTGATTCTACGATTAAATTCTAAGCTAATACCCAAAATTAGGTAAAATAACAAAAATGCACCTTAGACCCATGTCTCGGAATTAGGTTAAATTTACATTTTTAGAAATCTCATACTCTCACGAGTCTATACATAACAAGAACACTAAAATCGGAGTTCAATTGACCCCTCAAATACCCATGTTAAGGTCTCTTAATCTCAATCCCTAATTACCTATTTTTCCCAAAATTTTAACCACCAATTAGGTCTTTAATCACATATAAATGAGTTATGAAGGAAAAATGTTACCTCCAAGTGATTCCCCTTGAATCCCTCTTCAATACTCTTCAAAGTGCTCCAAAATCGCTCAAAAACGGTGGAAGATTACCCCAAAATTACGGACCAAATGGCTATTTAAACATTCTGCACAGGCATCAAATCCTTCTTCATGAATGCGGTCAATGCCTCATGTTTGCTTTGACCAAAATTCCGTCATCGCGATTATGACACACAACTCGCGAACTGTCGCGCCCCCTTTTTTCTCGCAAAATCAGGTTTATGACATTTGGTTTGGACAACTCTTTCATTTTGGGAAATGAGTTTTGTAATTTTGAAGACTCGCCACCTAACAATTTTAAGGTGCGTTAGGGCACCTATGGGGTTCAACTACAACTATTTTTGGTAACTAGAGATAGGGTAAGGGCTTAAAATTATCCCAAGGGGAAGGTATTAGGCTCCCCTTAGGATCCACTAGTATGGTTCCTGACTAGATAGATTTTGTAAATTTGTGCAATTAGCAAGTAAAAAAGTAAGGCTCAAGTAATAGGGGATTTCGAGTTTAAATACACAAGTGTTTGAAAAACAATAAAAGCAAGGTTTTGAAAAGAGTTATAATATAAGCATGCTTGTGCGTGTTAAAAGGGGTCATAGGTTTGTTT
The DNA here is from genome assembly GCA_026770625.1 of Nicotiana glauca. NCBI lineage: Eukaryota > Viridiplantae > Streptophyta > Magnoliopsida > Solanales > Solanaceae > Nicotiana > Nicotiana glauca. The sequence goes on from MU665072.1 coordinate 125,618, forward strand.
GTAATATGGATCACATCAATAAAATACCCGGTATGGAACTCCTCACAAGAGGGGATACACATGGTATTGGCGCACCGGTCATCATATCCTAATCTACCCTTCCAACCCCGTGCATGTATTAAAGCGAGGATTGGTCTCGACCTCTATCGCATGTTGTTAACCGTCCAATTCCTATCAGTTCCGGAGGGATTTAGGACTACTATTCCTATAAGAGGGGGGTTTTAGGCTGACTCTTAGGTTTAAATGTAAAATACTAAGGAGACATACAAAAACAAGTAGGACTACATTTAGAAGGGAAACATGTAAGCAGTTAGAAGGGTCATGTATATCTCCACAAATAATGCATATAAATAGCATGACTAAAACACAATTAAGGTCTGAATTTTAAAAAATCCGAAATGAAGGTGCTTGAATCAGAACCAGATTCATTATATAACTCAGAAAAGAAGTCCGAATCTGGCCTGTCTGCTGGTTGTAGCAGTTGATAATCAAACAAAGGCAGTTCCAGTTTTATTTAAGTGATTACCTAAGTCTTTCCTAGGCGTGAGAAGTATTCAGAAGTTATTTAGGATTATTAAGATAGTTGGAGATTTTTATTATTACCTAAACATGTAATTCTAGGAGTTTAACACATAAAATTATTGCTAGTTAATTGCAAAGACTAAAAATTGTTGTATTCCTTTTATGTGTTTATAATTAGCCTAATTGTGCTTAAGAGAATATAAATGAAATCCTAAAGACATGATATCTAATGTGCAGAGATGCAAAAGATGCAGAGATGATATGCATAATCCCAAGCAGGATTTCTATATGGACAAATATTACAGCGTTTAGGACATGATTACTAGAATATGAAAAGATGATATGCAGGTTAGTGTTGTTTTAGCCTATAACATGATCTCTAAGTGTGCATGGCAGTAGGAACATGATTGCAGAAACACTGGTTATTGACATATTTAATGCATGATTTGCTAAGTGATATGATAGTGAAATGGACATGCTGAAAAATGGTAAATGTAAATCCTAAGGAACGTGATCTCTAATGCATGAAATGAGTCCTAAGAATGGATTCTATTATGGAAGTAGGAATGTAGACCTAATAACATGCTTTCTACCCTTTTATAAATCATGCGATTGAATTATGTAAGTAGAAATGAAAGAAAAACAAGAAGCTACAACCATATGAAGCGTGATCCTGACTTCCTGTATGAGTTATGTAATTAATCACTTCAATGCCAATATTATTCCAAAGACTTTCTCATATCTAGGTGTGTCAGAGTTTGCTAAGGACCTCAAGGGGGTCCCGGGTAGTTCTCACACGCAGATTTGCCTAAGCAAATTGAATGAGTGCAGTATGGAAAGGCCATCCCTTATGTGTCCAAGTTAAGAGGGAGCAAAGGGTCCTAAGGCAAGGCTCACACAAAATGGGCGGAACCTAAGTTCTAAGAGTAGGTGGGAATGCTTGACATAGTTTGAAAAGAGTTTTTTTGAAAACTAGTTTGAAAGGAATCAGTAACAGAGGTGATTGGAAAACAGTTGTAGTAGTAAAAAAACTCAAACTCCTGAGATGGGATGACACGAAGAATCAGTAGTCATACATATGGGTTAAGGAATTTGGGACTCACATACATTTGACTGTAAACACATAACCCCATTAAGGGCCTTAGGACTAGTGGGACATGCACAACAATGGATGATACTGGCATGATCGTAGGCTAGTCAGAAAGAACATAAGCACATTAAGGGGATATTGACTTAGGATGGCAAGTGCACAATAAGTGACTGACAGAGCATGCCTTGAAACACATATAGGGGGAGTGCATTAATCTAAAGGGGAAGGGGAGACATTATAGCATGTTGGTAATACATCTTAACATAATCGCAAGCAGAAGTAAAATAAAAATGAAAGAAGCTGAAACAAATAACGAATCATATTGTTGTTGGAGCTTAAAAGTTAAACTAGGACATACCAGTCAGAGAAGCAATGTGCAGAAAAGAAAAGTAAGAAGGATTCCATAGTCTAGCCTTGGCTTTCAGCCGGCTAGACAAAGTAGTTGCACAAGTAGTAATAGAGAAAGAAAGAGTTTTGAGTAAGTAAGTGTGTGTTCTGAACTCAGTTGTTCGTGTTTCAAAGAAGAGAGGGTAGGGTATTTATAACTTTGAAAACGAGTAAAAATTAAGGTAATAAGTAAAGTCTTAATAGAAACATGGAAATAATCACAATCAGAATCAATTAACACAAGTACTTCCCTTTAATCAAGGAAGTACTGCTTAGCGGATGCTAACAAAGATAATTAAGGAAAGAAAAATCATTCGAGGAAGATTGATTTCTGACCAGATAAGATATAGTAAAATATAGACTATACAATTGAATCTAGGTACAGAATATATTTAATTGGGGAAAGGATTCAATAGGGTAAAACATCACAGCAAAGGAAAGGAATCAATCAATTTTAACAAAATGAGTGAAATTAGGGTTTATAAGAGAAACCTTGTAATTAAACCATCACTTTAGGCAATCGAGATTAATCAAGAAATGGTCACGATTCTGCACTTCATCATATAAATATAAATGAATGAACATGCTTATTAGGCATACAGGGTCAATCGTATTGACAAAAGAAGCAACACAAACATATAGTAGTAGCAGAAGTAGGCTATGATACAGTAGTAAAAGATTCCTACTCGGAGCACAGTAGTCAACAAAGTCAAGTAGTCATATAGAATCAAAAGTGAATAAACCATAGTAACATGTAAAGGAGTTCAACACAGAGTAACAATAAAAGTGTTTAAAACTCATAGCAATAAGTGAAGAAAACATTTGTAAGGAATTAGGGTTTTGACAGAGCTGAGTTGAAAAGGTAAGAACTCAGAATCAGATAAGTCAACCAAGGAAAAAAGGATTCAAACACAGAACTCAATCGAACCAAACATGCGTATAAACTAAACAAAGAGAGTTTCAGAAACCCAGATAGAACCAAAACACTTAAGGTTTTTAAAATGATGAACCAGGTAGAAAAAAACATGGACAAACTATCTAAATATAGTAAAATTATAAAACACACTGAAAATAAGAGAAAAGTTTAGGAAACCCTAATTTGAAAATGAAGAGTTATTTTGAATGAATTTTAGAACCTTTGAGAAAATAATAAGAAGTTCATAACAAGCACAGATCTAACATAGATATGAAAGAAAATCAAAGGGTCTTAGAAGTTAGGGTTTTAGAGAACTTGGGAAAGTGAGAAAAACTTCAAAAAATTACCAATCTATCCGGAAAAGCCATGGATCCGACTTCAGCCAAGGATAGATTAGATCTCTTTGAGATCTATCCATGAAATCATGAAAACAAACAACCACGAGCCATATGAGACCAGTACACCTCTCAAACAACCATGGGAGTCCATGGATTAGGGTGGATTTGGGTGGCAGTGGTTAGGTTTTAGGTGAGGTTTCAGAGAGTTTTAGGAGGAGAGGGGATTCTAAGGCGGTGGATTTTAACAAATGAGAGGGTTTCGGGGGTCGTTTGGGGTTAATTATGAGAAAGTGACATGGTGGTCGTTGATATGAATGATCAACGACCTAGATTAACAGGGTAGGTGGGGATCCGGGTTCGGGTTTTTTTTAAAAGGGTTAGGGGTCGGGTTTAAATTAGAAATGGCCCGGGGAATTGGGATTGGTTTGGGGTTAAATTGAAAGCCAATTTGAATAAAATTTAAATAGCCACTTTTTCCTTTTTCATTTATAAAAAATAGTAAATAGTTTCTGAAAATAATTTGAAAACACTAGAATGATGTATATCATATAATTAACAATTTACAAATGCCCTAGATTCAATTTTATGAATATAAGGTACAATTAAACCTTAAAATGGCTAATACTGCAATTATGCGCAATTTAGCTTAAAAAATAATAAATAAATTTGTACAAATATTTAAAAATTATTTTAGCTATATTTTGGCATAAATATTAAAATCCAATAGATTAATTACACAAATAATAATTTTGGACATAATTATTGGGATTTTATGACTGAAAAAGGGAAATAAATCAATTTAAAAACCTTAAAAATTATGGGAAAAATAATAAAACGCTTTGACATGCTTTTTTATATATATATATATATATATATATATATGCTATTTTGAAAATATTTTGCATATTAAAAAATATATAGAAAAAACTGGGTATCAACAGCTGCCCCTCTTTACCCGGGAAGGATGAAAGAGTTGTCGGTTAAAGATATAATGGCTAATTTTGACCGAGCGAAACTGTTTGAAGAGGTTTAGGCCGCATCCTGGCTTCTGAGCTGCCTATATATCCCTGGTTTTATAGGAATTAGGCCGTATATAGTTTAGGATTTACCGGCGGAATATGCCGATGATGCGATTTCAAGAACGGACGTAACATCTAGGGTTGGGTGAGCGGACGGTTTATGGGAATGGTTAGATTTGATTTGGCTGCTGGCATTGGAGCAGACCTACTCCCTCTGGGAGGGCCGTTTCTTGTTAGTTTACCTGCAAATAAACGATACAAGTATATATTATGTGCAAATTTAAACATGATGCAGATTACCGTTGGATCATGAATGCTGTCTTTGCACGATTAAGAATGGAATCTTAATATCATGATGTCCTGGGACATGAAGCATATAATAAATGATTCGCATGCCATGAAATGATGTTCTCAGGCTATGAGGATGGTATATCTGAACCATGATGCCTTTGAATATTGATATGTAAAAGATTGAAAGAAATCATTGGGCCATGACATGGTGTTCTCTGGCAATGAAGATAGTGCCTCTGAATGATGATGCCTTTGGATTAGTTGGCGATATTTTAGCCCTGTTTACCGTGAAAATGGTAACACCAATTAAATTTTTAAATGGGATTCTAAAAATACGTGATCTATTCCCAGCTAGTTTGTAAGGGAAGGGTAGTTAGTGCTAAAACGTAAAGTAAAATGGTAAAGATCGAGTTAACCAAAGCAGTAATCGAACCAGTAAGGGGACGTTTTTCGGGTGCAAAGCAGGCCAGTAGATACCTCAGAGCCGAGCCTCGAGCCTATCTCGGGCTTATTGATGGTAGTCGGAAAAGTGATGACAGCTAAGGATATATGTAGATAAGGCTCTATACTATAGATCTTGAGAAAAATAACGAAGACTGTATGAAGAAACAATAGAGTGCTAAGGCGATCTTGAAGTATGCTTATTTTACCAAGTAAGAGAATAGCTAACAGTCGATATGACTTAGAACTAGGGAGAGATTAGAGAAAGAGGGAGGGAGAATATTATTGCTCTTTTTAATAAGACAATTGGAGATATCCTACAAGGTGATGATGACCCTTCTTTTATAGAAAAAAGAGCGTCCAAACTTAGTACGGAATACATAGTACAATAAAAAAAATGAGATGTGACAACCCGTCTTTCTTACGTTGTAGGAGGACTAGCGCCGAGCCGTTTGGACAAGTCTCATGGACCCCGGATACATCTCTAAGGGGATATCTTCGCCCCTCAAGGTCTTAGTCGATGCTTGATCTGGAAAAGGTGTCGGTAGATCTCGAAGGAAGCGACCGAACCAAGATCCTGTGCCTTCCGGATTTATTCTTCGAAGCATTATGTCAAGGGAAAATTGGTCTCCTGATTTCTCCGTGCACAGATAGTCTCCGCATTTCTTAGAAGGAAGTGATAAGAAATGTTTTTGACACTCCTCCTCGTGGGCTCTCGACATGATATTATGCTGATGGCGCATCCTCCCTTCTCAGAAGTCGAGGAATTTTTCCTTCCCGCTTCTTCGGGGATATAATAAGTATCATGACTCCTCACCCTTCGGAGCTGCATTGTTGTTTTCATTCCGTGCCGCCATTTTGTTGTTATTGTTTTAGCCTCCACGAATGCATTAATTACGCCTGCTGTTAGATTTTTCGAGATTGGTGATGGCGCCGTCGGTCACTTTGCTTTCCCCTATATATATATGGAGATTCTTTGTGATCAGTTCTTCATTCAAACTCCGTACGATATATGCTCTTCTTTCCCTTCCTACCATTTTTCCTACCTTTGTTGCTCTACAATGTTTGAGGTCTATGTCCTTAAGATCTTATGGCGGACCCGCCATGGGCCAGCCCTTGATCTTTCTCTGGCGGGATAGGCTTGTCCCGCTGCGATGCTGCTGTTGTTATTGTTGTTGTTGTTGTTGGCTTGGTATGGCAACGTAAGAGGTCGATGATCTCCAACTTGGAGAAAGATTCAGATAATCCACTGCTGCTTAAGAGAGGGCTCAGAATATACACCGCTGCTCACCCTTCTTCCTCGGCCTGGCGTATTATGCCCCCTTTGTATTTTGGGGGGCGCAGTAATGGTCTCAACTCGGCCATTGCCTCCCAGGCCGAGACAACATCTTGAGAAGTGGCTTCGAGGTAAGCATTCTAGCTTATTCCGTGCTACCCAAAATTTTTGCCCAGCCACTTCTCGCCTTCTTCTGCTATCCCCCTCCTCATTTTGCTCTTCTCCCTGCTTCCTTTTGAAGATGCAATTGCGGGAAGATGGGGAGGAGATCCGTGTAGGGGCCAGCCTTGAAAGATATTTTCATTGAGGTCATACGACCGGTAGGACAATTTTGGAAGCGCTATACGTACATAGGATGCTCCCTTGGACTTGCATACTACCTGTATCTTATGCTTTTGTTCTTTTTGTAAATATCTCCAGCGGGCTTTTGTAATCATGTAAGATGTAGTTGTATATAAGGATTTCTATGAATATAAATATGCTTTTTCCTGGCTTCTAGTTTCAATTCTTGCATTTTTTTGATATATTTTTGTGCATTCAAAAGTCTTCGTTTGTTGTCAACTACAGGCATCTGTTTCGGATGGAAGCGTTTTCTCGGATCCTTTGTTGGTCGGTGTGGCTTTCTCCTTGCCGATAATCAAGCTTCCGACCGAGCTTAAGCTGACTCGATATATTCAGGCCATCGAGTCCCTCGGATTACGTGGAGATTGTTAATGATATCTTAGGTCCCTCGAGAAAGGCGTTGAGAGATGATTATATCTTTATGTAAATAAGGGTCCCACCCGGACCATAGATAGCCCTCTAGAGGGAATGTGTTTGACTTTACTTCAGGGATTCGCCCATGCTCGGGCGTCACTCTGATTTTGCTTGGAGCTTTTTACCAACGTGAGATAACCTGGCAGAGGACCCTTTGTATTCCATATGGGATAAGTAACTTTGGATCGCTGGGTCCTTAACTTGAAGGTACAGATAGTGCCTTTGGATTCTGTGGCGGTCTTTTAGGATGAGTCTTGCTGATTTCCTTCAGCGGGTGCCTTTATGTGTCTGTCTTGTTTGGCGAATGTGTCGCTTAGTCTTTCGGGGCTTTGCCGTGATGGAGTCGCGGAGCTAACTTTATAGCTCCGGTGCGAGAGATGATGTCGAGGGCAGACGCCCCTGGGTTTCTTTTTTAATTTGCCGTCACTTTCGAATGCAACGTGAGGCTGCTTGCGCCTATTTTAGGGGTCCGTCAGAGTATGCCGCCAATAGTCATTCATGTTGGACTTCGGGCGATTTATTCCTTTCGGTGTTAGCCACCGATGTTTATTCTCCAAAACCCTCTGCTGCTTGTTTAGAGGGATGAGGAGATATCCCATAGAGGTGTGTATTATGCTTTCCTTTTTGTACCTTAAACTTCCTTTTGTAGGCTCGTGACGGCCTTAGATCCGGGCTAGTACATTTAGGAACTAAGCCTCGGATAATTTCGGGCCTGATCTACAAAAATTCGGTATAGTAGAGCAGATGCCTTACAGTGCATGCTTTGTCGCTTTCTACACTTAGGGATAGTTTTACTTCTTTTTGCTATACGAGTTGTAGTAAAAAGTGGGGGTTTCGGAGTAACTGAAGGGCGATACCGTCCATGCCAAAATTACTTGCGGGGAGCTAAGAGCTTAAGTGTAGGTTCGAGCTTTAGAAGAGATGCGTGCCTCGGCTTGGGTCCCTGCCTTCGAGGTTCAAGTCAACTTAACCCGTGATAATCGCACGGTTCAGGCGGATATGATCGAGAGACTTGAGTCTGAACTCTCGAAGGTCAGGGCCAAGATAATCGATGCCCGGGAAGAAGCGGTATTGAGCTGAACCAGGGCTGGTCACGAGATGGAGATTTGCATAAAGGAAGATACATATGCTTAATCCGAGTTGAGGGCAGACACCCCTAGGTTGCTTTTTGAATTTGTCGTCACTTTCAAATGCAACGTGAGGCTGCCTGCGCCTATTTTAGGGAGCAGTCAGAGTTTGCCGCCAATAGTCGTTCATGTTGGACTTCGGGAGAGTTATTCCTTTCGGTGTTGGCCGCCGATATTGATTCTCCAAAACCCTCTGCTGCTTATTTAGAGGGATAAGGAGATATCCCATAGGGGTGTGTATTATGCTTTCCTTTTTTTACCTTAAATTTCCTTTTGTGGGCTCGTGATGGCCTTAGATCGGGGCTGGTACGTTTAGGAACTGCGCCTCGGATAATTTCGGGCCTGATCTGCTAAAATTCTTTATAGTAGAGCAGATGCCTTACAGTGCATGCTTTGTCGCTTTCCACCCTTAGGGCTAGTTTTCCTTCTTTTCTCTGTACGAGTTGTAGTAAAAAGTGGGTGTTTCAGAGTAACTGAAGGGCGATGCCGTCCATGCCAAAATTACTTGCGGGGAGCTAAGAGCTTAAGTGTAGGTTCGAGCTTTAGAGGAGATGAGTTCCTCAGCTAGGGTCCCTGCCTTCGAGGTTCAGCTCATATTGACCCGTGATAATCGCACGGTTCAGGTGGATATGATCGAGAGACTTGAGTCTGAACTCTCGAAGGTCAGGGCCAAGATAATCGATGCTCGGGAAGAAGCGGTATTGAGCTGAACCAGGGCTGATCGCGAGATGGATATTTGCATAAAGGAAGATACAAATGCTTAATCCGAGTTGAGGAGATCCCTTGATTGTGAGAAGGGAATTGGGGAATATGTTTGATACCGATCCCGGAGAGAGTTACTTGAGGAAGCGACAGTAAAGGGCCTCGTTCTATCGGAGGAATTGGCCCAAGAAAGGGCGGATGAGGCAATGCTCGGTCACTCCTTGTGGACGTTGCAGAAGGCGATCTTGACGAGCTATAGCCTTTTGCCACAAAATAGAGGTTCCATCATTTTGTAACATTGATTTCGGCACAGAGGACATGCCTGTAGGTGGAGAATGTTTTTTTTGCATGTAATATAAGAAGAATTTAAACCTTCATTCCTTTTTTACCTTTTCTTCTGTCGTTGCTCTCGATCGTATAGACCGGTTTAGGAATTAGTCCCCTAGTTGTGTTACGACTCGAGCTTTGATTGGCCTTCTGGCTCTTTCCCGCCTTCATGGGTAGAGGGTGATGACCCTTTGTACTCCTAGGCCGAAGAGATTTTTCGGGTGCGCGGCTTGGGGATTTGTCTTGACCGTCAAGAGCGTCATTTTGGGCCATCTCTTTAGGCGTATTTTCTATTGAATTGTCCTCGGGTTCAGTCTCTGGGTATCTCGAGATACATCAGGCTGTAAGGTTTTTTGCTGCGGATAAGCCAAAATAGTCTTCAACTGGGTGGCTCAATGGTTGAATGGTAACCATAAAGATGGTTTTTCTTTTCTTCGTAGAGAAGTATTCCGATCAGGCAGGTACAAGGGGCTCCTTTTCCCGGAAGAATTGGCAGAGGCCAACGGGACAATCGCGAAACTTGGTTGTCGTTTGCTGAGGCCGTAACGGCTGAGCTTCGATAAGCTGTACTCCTTTCAGTGCGGGGCGTAGACCTGACCATTTTGTTTTTGATATGGTTGTGGGGTGCCTACAGGTTTAGAGGGCGCCCTTCGTGCATGATATATTGAGAAATGGTTTGGAGTTTTGCTTCTTTGATACCTTTATTGTTTTTGACCGGGCGAGGCAAAAGATAGCGGCCTATTCTTTAATTAGAGCCGAGGTGAAGAGGGCCCTTGATTGTGCAGGCAGTAGCAGGGAATATGAGAGATATAGATCCCGGAGGGAGACCCTCAAAGAGATTCATGCCAGAGACTTCCATCTCTCGGAGGAGATTGGACATGTCCAAGGGGCGGAGTTTAATGCCATGTTTCTGATATCTGATAATGAAGAGGAGGCTGATGGGCCGTAGCTGCCAAAAAGGAAAATAAAGAGAGGGAAAATCTTCTCTACCTTTTTTGCTGTGTATATATATGTATAGATCTCACCATGCGACGCATGACGAGATCGCGCTCTACCATTTCCATGTAATAATAAGGAGGAGGTAACTCTGCAACTCGTAATTTCTACATTACTGCTTGCTGGAGTTTTCTCACAGGACCAATTGAATCCAGCAGTAGCTTTTAGGCTTGTCTTTCTCGACTACCTTTTGGTTTAGTCCCCGAATCAGGATCCAACTCGAGCTTAACTTACCCTTGAGCCCGTTCGGGCTGGCGATAATGGTTTTTATTTTTTTCCCTTGGGCGCTTAGCAATTTTTCGGGTCTAATCTCCGAGTCGCATTGCGATTCGAGCTATAATTGACCTTTTAGTCTTTCTGGAAGTTCCAGTTGGTGACAGTGGTATCGATGTCACGCTCTTGGTACTATTATGATTTTTGGGTCTAGGAGCTATAATCGACCCTTAAATCTCATTTGAGCTCTTCGGCCAGCGGTGGTGGCCTTTCTGTTGCTTGGTCATTGAGACCCCTTAGTATGATGCCCGGAGGCTTTGTTTTGTTAACTATTTTGGATCCAGTCTCCGAATCGGGTTATGATTCGAGCTCACTTTAACCCTTAATTTGTCAATTTTCAGGCTAGCAACAATGGCTCTTATGTTGTATGGCCGTAGAGACCTTTTGATGCGAGGCGCGGAGGCTTGCTTAGCCGGCAATAATGGCACTTATGCTATTTGGTCGTAGAGACCTTTTGATGTGAGGCCCGGAGGCTTTTTGTAGGCTTTATTTCCTCTCGTTAAGGTCCTATTGATTATTTTTCCTGACCCATCGTCGGTTCTGAAAGAACCTCAATTTCAAGTCGTAGTCGGCAATGTTTTGAGAAACTCAGAAGGTTCATAGCTCGTAGGTCGAGTAGATCGACATTTTTGTGATTTTGGAGCCATAGTGGTTGGGACTCATTTTTTGCCTATTGAGGGAAGCCTGTTTTTAACAGGTTCTTTCCGACGTAGATTCGGAGGATTTTTTAGCAACAGTCGGCCGTCCCCGAATTGCATTTTTTGGGCTAAATCAGCCATTTTGACCGAAGTCATGTGCGTTTGGCTGGAGTCATTTTTGATCCCAAGAAGCAGTTTTAGGTGTCTACACCAAGGGTATGCCCTTTAGGGATTCTTAAAAATGCGACGTATAGCCTAAAGTGCGGGATTTTTCATGTCTGTTGAGGTCTTATAGTTGCCATGCCTGTTGAGGTGTTACAGTGTACGGACAATAAATTTGGTGTTGGCGAGGCTGCCCGCTAGGGCTTTACAATTTCAAATTTTCCAGTATATTGCGATTGACGATGGTTTTCCGAGTCGCCGAGTTCTGCTAAAGCTTAAAGATAGCCTTTTGAGAACGTGGAGTTGCATTTGCGAGGGCTTCATGATGCCGAAATTCTAACCCCGAGGTACGATAGATGCTGAATTGTTTCAAGTCTCTGAGTGTTTCGGGACGTATTTGATGGAGAGGCCTCTATCGGGAGTGTGCTGCAATTTGTTTCTTTTTCGGGAGCAAGGCGTTGGAGATATACTCTGATCCATTGATGCGATATACGTGATATCGTGCTGGCTCGACTGGTTCATAGGCCAAGTCCGGTTGCTTGCTGATTTTCATTCTGCTTTATTCTTGATTAAGGACCTTTCCCTTTTCTTATTAAAAAGAAGGGGGGTACTTTCGATTGCCTGATATAATAATACATGCTCTTGCCTTAGCGTGGTTTGGCTATATTGACCATTTTGGCTTGGTACATCATTTCCCTGTAGGGACCTTTGTTCGGCTCTCCCAGGAGTCTCGTGGATTTCATGGGGAATGCTCCTAGCTGCTTTGAAAGCTGGTCGTAAGGATGGCTCCAAGCGATTTTATGGAGTTTTTTCTCCTGGTAGATTCACGGGCATTGCCTCATTAAAAACATTGCTGGTAAAAACCCTTCTTCTTTTAAGGATAAAAAACTAGGTCCAAGGAAAAGAGTGCAGCGGGCGCACCCTTTTTTAGGGAGGTCTCGAGGTCTTTGGAATGTGCTAGTGTCTCGATATATTTGGTCGAGTGCCTGCATGAGGGTTAATTTATATCTTAAAAATAAAATAAAAGAAATGGCGGTGCCTTAGGATGGGATACGCAGGCGGTGCTCTGGAGCTGACTTGTTTTGATCGCCCGAGGCCGGGTACGCGATGTGGTTTTCTATTTTTGCCTTTTGTCAAACCTGACCATTGTTGAGAACTGACTCGCCCGTGGGCTTATTCGGAGGCGGTGGTCCGGGGGCCGGGAGCGCGTTGTGTGCTGCAAACATTTCCCTTGCCGCGCGTTGCTCTCCGTAGACGGTATTAATTCAGTCCTTTGTGTGGAATTTTATCATCCGGTGGAGGGTGGATGGTACTGCTCTCATGCAATGTATCCATAGTCGTCCGAACAAGGCATTGTACCTCATGTCTACCTCGATGACATGGTGATTAGTGTTTTGGGTTCTGCCGGCCACGGTGATGGGTATGATGATCTCTCCTTTCGTCGTTTCGCTTGCCATGTTGAACACATTGAGGACTCGAGTGGCGGGTACGATCCGTTCCGTTAACCCGAGCTATTCTGCCACCCTTGACCTGATAATATTGGCTGAGCTACCTAGATCCATGAGTACACGTTTTATCTGAAAAGAATTTACAAGAAAGGAATTTATCAGTGCATTATTGTGGGGTTGAGATAGGGCATCTACGTCTTCTTCAGTGAAGGTAAGGGCGTCCTTGGTGATATATCCCCAAGTTCATTTTTCCCCGGTGATGGATATTTTTGTTTTCCTCATCATGGGTTCCTATGTGGTATCGGCGGCCCCCATGATCATGTGAATGACATGTTGTGGTTCGTTTGCTTCATTCTTCTTGACGGCCTCCCTGTCCCGAAACTAATTTTTGGCTCGATCCCTGAGGAATTCCTAGAGGTGCCCTTTGCTAAGTAGCCGAGCTACTTCTTTCTGTAGTTGATGGCAATCCTCGGTCCGGTGGCCGTGTCCGAATGCACTGGTCTAGGCCATTTTGCATCCCGGATTTTGCTTATAGTGAATACGATGTCTGATACGTCGATCCTGAAGTTGTATTCCGACAAGTGTGATGTGTTGACTGGTGCCATGTTTCGGTCAAATCTGGTCATGTTGATGATCCCACGAGGATCTTTTCCTCGATCCATCCTCCGATAATTGCGGGACAGGTTGTGCCTCGGAGCGTTCCTCCTATCTTCGAGGTACGTTTGATACCTTTCTTTGCTTGACTTTGCCTCTTTTGCCAGGAGTCTGTTTGGGTATACTGAGCCCGACGGGTCCCCCAACTGGTCATCCTCTACCCTGATCTTCAATTGGTACCAGTTGTGGACGTCTGATCAGGTCACCACCGAGTATTCAATCATATTTTGTTTCAGCTATTTCAAAGCCATGGGTCTTTGTTCATTCAGGCCTTGGGTGAAGGCCTGCACCGCTCAATTGTCGAAGACTTGTGGTAGCTCCATTCACTCCATCTGGAATCGGGACACGAATTCCCGCAGTATCTCATTCTCTCTCTACTTGATTTTGAAAACGTCAGACTTCCTTGTCTCTATTTCAATGGCTCCGGCATGTGCTTTTACAAAAGAGTCCGCTAACATGGCGAACAAATCTATGGAGTCGGGAGCCAGGCTATGGTACCATATCATGGCCCCTTTTGACAGTGTTTCTTCAAATTTTTTTAGTAGTACGGACTCAAACTTGTCGCTCTTTATGTCTTTACCTTTTACTGCACAGTATATGCAGTGACGTGTTCGTTGGGGTAGGAAGTGCCGTTGTACTTATGGAGTTCCGGCATTATGAAATTTTTCGGGATAGGTTTCGGGGCTACTTCTTCGGGAAATGTCCTTTGAATGAATTTCTTTGAATCTAAATCCTTAAGGACTAGAGGAGCGTCTGGGATCTGATCAACCCTAAAGTTATAGATCTCGACCCTTTTATCATTGGTTGTGGTCATTTTTTCTCTCGATTCGATCATTTTGGTGAGGTCCTTGAGCTTTTTTACGATAGTGGGTTCAGCCACTGACCCATTGTTGCTTTATCTTTCAAGTACTCATTCAACGGGGCGAGCTGTATTCGGTGCTATTGTACTGGGGGTTAGTGGATGGGTTTGCGGCTGAGCGATGGCTAGTTGTTGTGCTTGCAACATTTCAAATATGACATAAAGACTAACTTCCTATTCTTCCCAGGTTGGGGTCTTTTGCGCTTCTATCTAGTCGCTGTGTCGTACATTCCTGTCGGTGTGAGAAGTTTCGTCTACTTGTTGAGTATCCTATGAATCTGCTCCACTAGGATTGGTCCGGGAATGACGTCAGGATTCTGCGGAGGTGCTCTTGCGGCCGGGACAGCCACGCCATTTTCCCCGTAGTCTTCGAGGTTGTTGTTCTCAGCTATGTTTATCGAGCCGGACATTTTGACCTGCAATCAAAGAGTTCATGGGTAAGAAAAATGTGTGAAAGATATCGTACGTTCGAGTGATGAAACTAACAAGAGAATAATCACTATTATTTTTATCTCCATGGTGGGCGCCAAACTGTTCACCGTAAAAATAGTAACAACAATTAGATTTGTAAATGGGATTCTAAAAATACGTGATCTATTCCTGAGCTAGTTTGTAAGGGTGGTTAGAGCTAAAACGTGAAGTAAAATTGTAAAGAACGAGATAACCAAAGCAGTAATCAAACCAGTAAGGGGACATTTCTCGGGCGCAAAGCAGGCCAGTAAATACCTCGGAGCCGAGCCTCGAGCCTATCTCGGGCTAATCAAGGGTAGTCGGGAAAGGAATGATAGATAAAGATATAAGTAGATAAGGCTCTATACTATCAATCTTGAGCAAAATAACGAAGAATGAACGAAGAAACAATAAAATGCTAAGGGATCTTGAAATATGCTTATTTGACAAACCAAGAGAATAGCTAACAATCGACATGACTTAAAACCAGAGAGAGATTAGAGAAAGAGGGAGGGAGAATATTATTGCTCTTTTTAATAAGACAATTGGAGATATCCTACAAGGTGTTGTGGCCGTTCTTCTATAGAAAAAGGGGTGTCCAAACGTAGTACGAAAATACATAGTACAACAAAAAATGAGATGTGACAGCCCGTCTTTCTTACGTCGTAGGAAGACTGGCGTCTATCCTTTTGGACAAGTCTTAGGGACCCCGGATACATCTCTCGGGGGATATCTTTGCTTATCAGGGTCTTGGCCGATGCCCGATCTGGCAAGGTGTCGTTAGATCTCGAGGGATGTGACCGAATGGAGATCTCGTGCCTTCGGAATTTATTCTTTGAAGGATTATGTCAAGGGAAAATCGTTCTCCTAATTTTTCCGCGCAAAAGCCCATGAAGGATGCAGTAGCATGTGGCGATCTTTTAGCCGTGCAATGTAGTATGAGGAGATCTTTTAGTCATGCAATATGGCAATCTTTTAGCCGTGCAAGGTGGCGATATTTTAGCCGTGCAAATGTAGTATGAGGCAATCTTTCAGCCATGCAATGTGGTATGTGGCAATCTTTCAGCCATGCAAATCTAGTATATGGCAATCTTTCATCCATGCAAATGTAGTATGTGGCGATCTTTCATCCATGCAAATGTAGATGGAGACAGCGTTTAGTCTCGGAAGGTAGAGTAGTAGCCTTATGCAATGCAGATGCAGATAGAGGTAGAGCTTAACCTCGGAAGGCATAATAGTAGCCTTATGAAAGTTGGAAGGCAGAATGGTAGCCTTATGCAAGTTGGAAGGCAGAATGGTAGCCTTATGCAATGCAGATGCAGATGGAGGTAGAGCTTAACCTCGGAAGGCAAAATAGAAGCCTTATGCAAATTGGAAGGAAGAATGGTAGTCTTATGCAATGCAGATTCAAGATGAAGGTAGAGCTTAATCTCAGAAGTCAGAATAGTAGCCTTATGCAAGTTGGAAGGCAGAATGGTAGCCTTATGCAATGCACCTGCTGATGGAGGTAGAGCTTAACCTCAAAAGGCAGAATAGTAGCCTTATGCAAGAAATAAGATAACAAATGATAGTAGAGTTTCCCTAGCTGATAGAATATTGCGGCCTTGTGATTACTACGAGCATTGTGACATACAGGTCATCAATGGTGTAAAGATAGAAAATGTTGGCAAGTGTAATAGTGAAGAGAGTCGTATTCTTGAACAACATTTGTTCCATGAGTGTGCAGTATGTTTTAATGATTTTGCCATCCTTGTGGATGCCTACAGAGAAATATTTTTAGTTTTGTAAAGTGGGAAAGGTTAGTTCATATCCCCGCTGGCTTTGCTTGACTCATTCTGATTTGATCCACTGATACCATTTGTATAATTGGATTAGCGTTGCTAAACGGAACAGTTTCAATAATAAACACGCATGATTTTGAAAAAGTATGAGATAAATGTATAATTAAAATAGCTTTTAGATAAATCAACGAATGTGACGTGGTTTGAGACATTGCAACCTCTCTTGTTACTAAATTTTGAGGGCCCTCCTTAAAATTCTTCCCCAGTTTGATGGGTTGACGTTTCTGACTATTGCTCGTATGGTGATCGACTGAAATTACTTTGGAATTTTAAGGGTCCTCCTTAAAATTCTTCCTAGTTTCCAATTTTGGGGGGAAATGAAAATTTTAGTGAATTGTGACCGAACCCATAGGCTGCCTACGTATCTCCTCTTAAACGGGAATCATGTTATGTGTAGTACAATATATATCATATAAGGAAAGTGTGAGGATTACACATAGTAATGCTTGACTGCATCTTAATTAATCTGGCCAGACTTCGCCGTACATTTCTGCAAGTATGGGAGCTCGTCTTGTCAAAACCCGGTGAACCATATACGGGCCCTGCCAGTTGGGAGATAATTTCCCTTTGGCTTCATCTTGATGCGGGAAAACTTTCTTCAACACCTACTGCTAGGTGTGAACTGTCCCGGCTTGACTCTTTTGTTGAAGGCTCTGGACATTCTGTTATGATAGAGTAGACCATGGCAAACTGTGTTCATTATCTTTCCATCTATAATTGCTAGTTGCTCATAACGACTCTTCACACACTCTGCATCGTTGAGCTTAGCTTCCTGTATCATCCTTAGGGAATGAATTTCTTCTTCCGCGGGGACGACACTTTCGGTACCATAAACCAATATATAGGGGGTTGCCCTGGTTGATGTTCGGACTGTGGTGTGATGCCCCAGTAGAGCAAATGATAACTTCTCGTAGCACTGTTTATGCTTCTCTATCATATTCTTCAATATATTCTTGATATTCTTGTTGGCGGCTTCTACAACGTCATTCAGTTGAGGCCTGTAGGCCGTAGAATTCTTGTGTCTAATCTTGAAAGTTTCACACATATTTTTCATCAAGTCGCTATTGAGGTTGGAGCCATTATCATTAATGATTTATTCTAGAATCCTGAATCGACAAACAATGCGGTTGTGGACAAAGTCTGCTACGACTTTCTTAGTCACTGCTTTGTAAGATGTTGCCTCGACCTATTTGGTGAAATAGTCGATTGCCACTAGGATAAACCTATGTCTGTTTGAGGCGGCAAGCTCGATTGATCAAATAATATCCACCCCCAGGCGACGAACGGCCATGGTGGGCTTGTTGTATTAAGCTCGCTTTGAGGTGCCTTAATCATGTTTACGTGTATCTAACAGTGATGGCATTTACGGACATACTGGATGTAGTCTGTTTCCATAGTCATCCAAAAGTATCCAGCCCAGAGTATCTTCTTTGCTAAGACAAAATTGTTTATATATGGACCACAGGTCCCAACATGAATTTCCTCTAGTAGCTTGGATGCTTCTTTTGCGTCAGCACACCTTAATAGTCCCAAATCAGGAGTCCTCCTATATAGAATTCCTCAGATGTGAAAGATGTTGTTCGACAATCTCCAAAGTGTGCATTTGTGAGTATGATTGGCAAGCCCCAGGTACTCTCCTTTTGCCAGGTATTCCTTGATATCATGAAACCAAGGCTTTCCGTCTGCTATTTCTTTAACATGGGCATAGTAAGCTGGCTTATTATGGATTTTAACCGGAATGGGATCAATGAAATTCTTGTCTAGATGCTATATCATAGATGATAGGGTGGCCAATGCATCGACGAACTCATTATGGACTCTGGGAACATGTTGGAATTTTATTTTTGTGAACCACTTTCTCAATTCCTATACATGATGTAGATACGAGCGTATCTTGGAGTTCTTGGTTGCCCGTTCTTCTCGTACCTGATGTATAAGTAAATATGAATTTCCAATCACTAGCAGCTCTTACACGTTCATGTCAATGGCCATTTTGAGTCCTAAGATGCAAGCTTCATACTCGGTTATATTGGTGGTGCACGGGAACTTGAGTTTGGCAGACACTGGCTAATGCTTACTGGTTTTTGAAATTGACACTTCTCCTATGCCAACTCCTTTGAAGTTTGCTGCTCCATTGAAGAACATTCTCCAACCGTCATAGGATTCTGCATTGTCTTCTCCTATGAATGATACCTCTTCATCACGAAAATATGTTTTTAGGGGTTTGTATTCTCCATCCACGGGGTTTTTAGCAAGGTGGTTTTCCAGTGCCTGTCCCTTGACCGCCTTCTGAGTCACGTAAAAAATGTCAAATTCACTCAATAGGATTGCCACTTGGCTAGCTTGCCAGTAGGCATGGGTTTCCGAAAAATGTACTTCAAAGAGCTATCCTTGATATGAGATATGTAGTATATGCATATAAGTAATGTCTCAGCTTCTGAGCTACCCAAGTCAAAGCGCAACTAGTGCGTTCCAAAAGAGAGTATCAGCCTCATATGGGGTGAACTTCTTATTGAGATAATGAATAGCTTGTTCCCTTCTCCATGTTTCATCATGCTGCCCCAAAATACTGTCGAAAGCTCCATCTAACACTGCAAGGTAGAGTAATAAGGGTCTACCCCAATCAAGCAAAACTAAGACTGGTGGTGTTGATAGGTACTCCCTGATTCTGTCGAAGGCCTTTTGCCAGTCGTCAGTTCATTTGGTAGCGGTGTCATTCTTTAACATCTTAAAGATTGGCTTACAGATAATTGTAGACTATGCTATAAATCGGCTGATGTAGTTCAGCCTTCCCAGAAAACTCATCACATCATTCTTGTTCTTTGGCGGTGGTAGTTCTTGAATGGCTTTTACCTTTGATGGATCCAGTTCCATTCCTCGGCAGCTCACAGAAACACAAGCAACTTCCCAGCAGAAACCCTAAATGCACACTTTGTGGGGTTTAGTTTTAGTTTGTACCTCCGCAGTCTTTTGAAAAACTTCCTCAGATCTTCTATGTAGTCAGTGGCCTTCTTGGATTTGATGATAACATCATACACATATACCTCTATCTCCTTGTGTATCATATCATGGAAGATGGTAGTCATGGCCCTCATGTAGGTGGCCCCTGCATTTTTCAGGCCGAATGGCATCATCTTGTAACAATACACCCCCAATGGCGTATGAAAACCGTTTTCTCAGCATCTTCTTTATCCATCCAGATCTGATGGTAACCAGCGAAGCAATCCACGAATGATTATAGCTCATGCTTGGCGCAATTGTCAATCAAGATGTGTATATTTGACAAAGGGAAGTTGTCTTTCTAACCAGCCCGATTGAGATCCCGATAGTCGACACAGACTCTTACCTTCCCATCCTTCTTTGGTACTGGCACAATGTTGGCTAACCATGTATAGTACTCAACCACCCTGAGAACCATAACTTTGATTTTCTTGGTGACTTTTTCATTGATTTTCAGACACATATCAGGTTTGAACTTTCTGAGCTTCTGCTTTACTGTTGGACACATTGGATCGATTGGCAGTTTGTGAGCCACAATAGACGTACTCTGACAAGTCATGTCATCATACGATGAAGCGAATATGTCCTCATACTCTTTTAGAAATTCTGTGTATTATTTATTCTCTGATAGCGATAGGTGAATGCTGATTCGTGTTTCCTTGACGTTTTTTCGCATCTCCAAGGTTAAAAATTTCGGTTTAATCCAGGTTGGACTTTGATCTATTCTCAAATTCCTCAACTTTTTTGACAATCTTGTCGGGTATGTCATCTTCTTCTGAATCAATATCCGTTTGTTGCATTGACTCATTGCATGTCACAATCATTGGTTCATCAAGATAAGTAATAGTAATGTTGTATTGGTAAAGTAAGGAGTAAAATGATAAAAATTAATATTAATTCATAAGAAAAGTCAAACATGCATTTGATCAATTGAGTAATTGTTTCAAACATTGAAGATCTTATTGCGAAAATCTAGAAATTGCGAAAAGAAATTTATTTAGTAAATAAAGTAGTGAATAGTGCTTGTTTTAGCCTTGCTACCCCGAGGCTCGTCGGGCTCTGATCGTCTTGATGGTCCAATTATTGACATGTGCCTCTCTGCTTACAGCTTGTATGGAAGGACCTTCTTCCCCTTCCTCCTTAAGAATAACACAACATTCCATATCATTGTCCTCTAGAAACACATTTTTCACTGCCGCGAGTCCTTCTTCTTCATCCGACCCATAAATGATGTCAGCCTTTTGGAAAGTCTGCTCCAGATGCTGTATTGGCTGCTCTAATGGGTAGTAAGGACCGCGCCATGGTGGCGACCAATTATTTAATTCTTCATAGGTGTATTCATATAAAAAACCGAAGGTAGTGTCATGTTTCTTGAGTTTTATATGTTTAGATATCCTTTGGAGGTTCTTGCCTAGTCCTTTGCTAGGTTCGTACCCATTCAAATTCAATACACTCTTGATCTTGTTACCCCATCATTTGTCTTTGTCGGCAGCGTTGACTCGCTCGATGTGCTGGTAGGTTTCTCCACCCAGCTTTCTTCTTCCTGTAATTGCCGGAATGGTCTGGTGACTGTATATAGGATTGCTGCCGTCACCATAAATGATCACTTCCTAGTGATTCCATTCGAACTTTACTACATGATACATTGTTGATGCTACGGTTGCAGCAACATAAATCCATTGCCGTCCTAGCAGCAAGTTGTAAGATGCTGGTACATCTATTACTTGAAAATCAACCTCGAACTAAGTTCGTCCAATCTGCAGACATAGACAAATCTCACCGATGGTGGACCTCTGAGAACCATCAAAATCTTTCACATTGATTTATCCATCCCTTATTTCATGCAGCTCTTTACCCAACTTCTTGAGTGTTACCAACATACATATGTTAAGGCTGGAACCTCCATCGATCAGGATTCTGGTGATGAAGTATTCTTCATATTGTACAGTGATTTGCAGTGCTTTCTTGTGACCTAGCCCTTTAGGCGGCAGCTTATCATCATAAAAGGTGATCTTATGGCTTTCCAGCACTTGTTAGCCATTTCCCTGCCAATTATGTTACTTGGTATGTACGCTTTACTCAGCACCTTCAACAGAGCATTCTTGTGTATTTTTGAATTCTACAGCAGCGAGAGGATGGATATTTATGCTAGCGTCTTGTTTAACTTGTCGATGAACGAATACTCCTTGGCCTGTATTTTCCTCCAAAGGTCATCCAGACCTGTCTCCATGAGGGGTGTCCGATTGGAGGCCTCTTTGCTTGATTCAACTAGGTGTCCAGGGGTATAGACTCTGCCAGTTCTTGTCATACCCTGGGTAGCGACAGTCTTTTCGATTCTGACCTTACCTTTCCTTCTCGACTCGACTCTATAATCTTAGATTATGATATTTGTGTAGAATGGCGGCATGGTGGACATCGCCACTGGGATCGACAAACTATCTTTCTTTTGAATGGAATATGTGCCTTGGGTGGCAAGATTGTAACCTGAAATGGCATTGGTGCCTTTGCTGAAGGCGCTTCTTCAAACTCAAGAGGTATAGACATATTTACCTTAGTGTCCTTAGACGGTTGGATCTAGACTATGATTGGATTGAGATTAACTGCTGGTTCTTTTGGTCATCACCTTCAACAATCAAACCGATGCATCCTTCGGGATCCCAATCATCCTCTAGTTCAATCATGTGAATACCACCACCCTTATGGTCTGGCAGAGGGTTATTGCGTATGTTCGGAGTGTCTTCCTTTACCACAATGACTTTGTTATCAATTAGAGACTTTATCTTGTCTTTTAAGGAGAGGCATTCATCAATGGTGTGTCCTTTCATGTCGGAGTGGTATGCACAGGACTTGTTTGTGTTAACCCATTGGGAAGGTTTCTCAAGGGTTGTAGAAGGGAAGGGTGTGATATAACCGGCAACTTTGAGTCTCTCATACAGCTGGTCGATGGGCTCGGCGATGGCTGTATATTATTTTGGAGGACTTCGATCAAAATTAGGTTGGGGCTTAGGAAAATTTTGGCATGCAGGGGGGTGATTGATAATGAGATGCTTGGCCATTGTAAGTTTGGTAGATATGAGCAGCTTGGTATTATCTAGGTGAGGTAGGTTGATATGTAGGAGGTGAAGATGACTGGTAATTGGTGGTGGAGCTTGGTAGGAGGGTACTTGGTAATTTGGGGTTGGCTGGTATATGAATGGAGGTGTTGGTTAGTCTTTGTGTTTTAGGGGAGACTTGGTCCTTTGTGCAACCATCACGGCCCCTACATCCCTTTTATTAGACACACCACCTTACTGCAAGGCGTTATTTGTAGCTTGCAAGGGCTCGAAGTTGGTAACCATACCGCTCTTAATACCTTCTTCAATTCGTTCCCCCAGTTCTCAATCATCATCAATCGTTCATAGTATTGCGGGTCCTGAGCCCGAACAAATAACTTGTTTATTTGTTTTTCTTCTAAGGCGGGTCTGACCTTAGCAACTTCGGACCTCTAGCGAGTAGCATACTTACAAAATGCCTCCGTGGGTTTCTTCTTTAGATTCTGGATATAGAACACAACTGGCACATTCTATGTATTAAACCTAAACCTATCCATAAAGTCAGATGCCATACCTACCCAACTCGACCACTTCTTGTGATCTTGGTTGATGTACCAAGATAGCGCA
This sequence comes from Nicotiana glauca, assembly GCA_026770625.1. Classification (NCBI taxonomy): domain Eukaryota; kingdom Viridiplantae; phylum Streptophyta; class Magnoliopsida; order Solanales; family Solanaceae; genus Nicotiana; species Nicotiana glauca. The sequence continues at coordinate 148,790 of MU665072.1, forward strand.
TCTCCTTTAAGACTCCTCATGAACAACTTCATATGGATCCTTTCATCCTTTCCTACTCCGACCAGCTTGTTGTAGTATGTCATCAGATGGACCCTTGGATCACCATTTCCATCAAACATTTCGAACTTAGGAGGTTTGTACCCCTCAGGCAGTTCGACATCAGGTTGTATGCAGAGGTCCTCATAGTTCAGTCCCTTGATTCCTTTGCATCCTTCGACGCTCTGAATTTGGCTAGTTAGTTTCTTAAGCCCGTCAGCCAAGTTTCTGATGAGCATATCCTTTTTATCAGACTCAGGTGTGCAAGATATAGGTTGGGTGGAGCGTGGCATGGTCTCCAGGTAGATGGGATTGTTTGTTGGCCTTGTATATGGGCGTGGAAATGGTCATTTGCGGAGTTTTGAGGTTCTGGGATGAGTATTGGATTGTTGTTTTTGGTATAGCATGTGTTACATTGATTCTTTGGTAGAGTAATGGGATGATTTTATTGTTTTGGGATATTTTAAAGAGGTGTATGGTTTTGAACATTTGGGAAGTTGGTGTCTGGGCTGCTGAGGGTGAATGATAGGTTGGCCAGATTCCGAACCTGATCGAGCTCTTCCTAAAACATCAACAATTTCTGTTCAAGTTGTGACATATTATCATTGGGAACCCGAATACCATGGCCATCAGTGGCCTCTGCTGTGTTCTCTTTTCCGATGTTGTTCAAATCTTCCATCTTGCTTTTGTTCTTGTTCTTAACAGGACTAAGAAGAGGCATAGGTGGAGGGCCCCTGGATCTCGTGGAATAAGATGATGTTGCCATAGTGCACGAACTAACCTTTGGGGAGGGGAATAACAAAAAAAAAACAACAAAAAGGCAACCAAGTTAGTGAGGATCTAAATATGTATTACAATATTTAAACACATAGTCCAGGAATGCAAAGCGTGTCCTAATTTGGGAACCTGGTTGTGCTCAAGGTGGGCGTAGCAACAAGTTGATTTTGAGAACTTGGAATGCTAAATGCCTCATTTTATTGATAAAAATACGATGAATCCCAAACAGACATTAAATAAACATGAAATAGAAGTTATTAATGACCATTGGCCTTGTAACATTTTTAAAGCGAAAAAGGTAAACTTCTATCTACTTGGTTCCAGGAGGACCTTCCCCAAATTCGACATCCTTGGCTCTGTCGAACAACTTCCCCAACTCACGAAGTCCTAACAACAGGTATGCTCTGGCTAGATGTCCTCCTTCAGTCTCTTTCACAATCCGAAAACAATGTGGCAGCTTCTATGATCATGTTATTAGGTTGGATCTCCAGGAGGGATGGTAGATTTCCCAGATATCTTCTGACGAGAGTTTGGTCACTAGAGTGTAAATCTTTCCACCATCTTAGCACTCTTGTGTGGATGTTGCCGACCATGCCGAATCTGGGGACTTCGTCTCTCATATTTCTGAAAGGCAAATAAGGTTAGGCCCTTACTCCCACCAGACTCGACTATTTAATATCAACAATTAGCATGAAGCATCTAGTTCTCCAAATAAATGCACAGAATGTGATGATGTCTGTTAGGGTTTAGGAAAACCCAATGGACTTTGGACAAGGCTATCTTAAAGGATCATTATGTGGACAACATAACTGATCCGGCTAGGTTTGAACATGATGAATGCACAATTTGAATAGAGTAAGGTATCTATGGGGCTTTAGACAGATACCCTTGTGCAGACAACTCAAGGGGGGAGGCTTGGAACTGTCAACTGCACCGCTGATTGACTAGTTTTACCGCAAATATGCCTTTCTGAATTTAGGGAGTAATGATATAGGAAGAGCGCAACCACTAATTATAAGAGTTGCTATAGTATTTGTTTGGAACGAGTGGAGTATGATGTTGAGCATGATTATGCAATAATTAAAAAGCATGTTGACATGTATTTGTACCTTAAGAAAGGGATAAATACAACAGTTTCATAATTTAAAGCAATAAAAGAAAGAAACAAGGGAGATATATCAGTTTTGCTTTTTTAAAGAAGATATTAAATGCTTAAAGGAATTAAACAAATAATTGCACATAGGGAGAGGTACAAATTCACAAGAACAATCTGACATGGTAAAAGCCTAAAATCCCTAACAAAGTCGACATGCTATCACACCCCCTTTTTCTCTTAAAATCGGGTTTATGACATATGGTTTGGAAAACTCTTTCCTTTTGGGAAAAATGTTTTGCAATTTTGAAGTGTCGCCACCTAACGATTTTAAGGTGCGTTAGGGAACCTATGGGGTTAACTACAAATATGTTTGGTAACCAGAGATAGGGTAAGGGCTTGAAATTATCCCAAGGGGAAGGTGTTAGACACTCATTAGGATCCACTAGTATTGTTCCCGGCCAAATAGTTTTTGTGAATTTGTGCAATTAGTAAGTTAAAAAGTAAGGCTCAAGTAATAGGGGATTTTGAATTTAAATATACAAGTGTTTGAAAAACAATAAAAGCAAGGTTTTGAAAAGAGTTATAATCTAAGCATGCTTGTGCGTGTTAAAAGGGGTCATATGTTTGTTTGTAATATGGATCACATCAATAAAACGCCCGGTATGGAACTCATCACAAGAGGGGATACACATGGTATTGGCGCACCGGTCATCAAATCCATATCTACCCTTCCCACCCCGTGAATGTATTAAAGTGAGGATTGGTCTCGACCTCTATTGCATGTTGTTAACCGTCCCATTCCTATCAGTTACAGAGGGATTTAGGACTACTATTCCTATAATAGGGGGGTTTTCGGCTGACTCTTAGGTTTAAATGTAAAATACTAAGGAGATATACAAAAACAAGTAGGACTGCATTTAGAAGGGAAACATGTAAGCAGTTAGAAGGCTCATGTATACCTCCTCAAATAAAGCATATAAACAGCATGACTTAATCACAGTTAAGGTCTTGATTTTAAAAATCCTAAACCAAGGTGCTTGAGTCAGAACAAAATTCATTATGTAACTTAGAAAAAAAGTCCGAATCAGGCCTGTCTGCTGGTTATAGTAGTTGATAATCAAATAAAGGCAGTTCTAGTTTTATTTAAGTGATTACATAAGGCTTTCCTAGGCATGAGAAGGATTTAGAAGTTAGTCAGGATTATTAAGACAATTGGAGATTATTATTACTACCTAAACATGTTGTTCTAGATGTTGAACACATAAAATTATTGCTAGTTAATTGCAAAGACTAAAATTGTTGTATTCCTTTTATGTGTTCATAATTAGCCTAAGTGTGCTTAAGAGAATATAGATGAAACCCTAAAGACATCATATATAATGTGCAAAATGTATAAGATGCAAAGATGATATGCATAATCCTAAGTAGGATTTCTATATGCACAAAAATTACAACGTTTAGGACATGATTGCAAGAATATGTAGAGATGATATGCTGGTTAGTGTTGTTTTAGCCTAAAACATGATCTCTAAGTTTGCATGGCAGTAGGAACATAATTGCAAAAACACTGGTTATTAACACATTCGACACAGGATTTGCTAAGTGACATGATAGTGAAATGGACATGCTGAAAAATGGCACGAGTAAATCCTAAGGAACATGATATCTAATGCATGAAATGAGTCCTAAGAATGGATTCTATTAAAAAAGAGTCGTAAGCGTGGATTCTATTACGCAAGTAGGAATGTAAACCTAATAACATGCTTTCTATCCCTTTGATAACATGCGTATTTCCCATCCCTTTTCTGTAGCCAACCACATAATGTTTACAAATTATTTAAAAACATGTGATTGAATTACATAAGAAAAAATGAAAGAAAAACAAGAAGCTACAACCATAAGAAGCTTGATCTTGAATTCCTGCCTATGTTATGTAATTAATCACTTCAATTCCAATATTATTCCAAAGCCTTTCTCATATCTAGGTGTGTCAGAGTTTCCTAATGACCTGTAGGGGGTCCTGGGCAGTGCTCACACCCAAATTTGCATAACCAAATTGAATGAGTGCAGTGTGGAAAGGCCAGCTCTTTTATGTCCAAGTTCAGGGGGCGCTTAAGGGTCCCAAGGCAAGGCTCACATAAAAGGGGCAGAACCTAGGTTCTAAGAGTAGATGAGAGTGCTTGACATAGTTTTAAAAGATTTTGTTTAAATACTAGGTTGAAAGGAATCAGTAAGAGAGGTGATTGGAAAGCAGTTGTAGTAGTAAACAAAACTCAAACTCCCAAGATGGGATCACAAGCATAATTAGTAGTCATACAAAGGGGTCAAAGGGCTTGGAACACACATACATTTGACAGTAAACACATAACCCCATGAAGTGCCTTAGGACTTGTGGGACATGCACAGCAGTGGGTGATACTGGTATGATCACAGGCTAGTCAAAAAGAGCATAAGCACATTGATGGGATAGGGACATGGGACGGAAAGTATACAATAAGTGACTGACAGAGCATGCGTTGAAACACACATAGGGAGAGTGCATCTAGCGGGTAAAGGGAGAAATTATATCATGCTGGTAATGCATCTTAATAGAACCACAAGTAGAAGTAAAATAGAAATGAAAGAAACTGAAACAAATAAGGAAGCATATCGTTGTTGGAGCTTAAAAGTTTAACTAGAACATACCAGTCAAAGAAGCAAAGTGCAGAAATCAAAAGTAAGCAGGATTCCATAGAAGAGAAACCTTCTAATTAAAACGTCATTTAAGACAATCAATATTAATCAAGAAGTGGTCATTATTCTGCACTTCATCATATAAGTAGAAAGGAATGAATAGGCATATTAGGCATGCAGGGTCAATCATATTGATAAAAGAAGCAACACAAACATATAGTAGTAGCAGGAGTAGGCTATGATTCAGTAGTAAAAGAAAAGAAACCTACTCGGAGCGCAATAGTCAACAAAGTCAAGTAGTCACATAGAATCAGAAGTGAAGAAACCATGGTAACAGGTGGATATTAACACACTGAAACAAGAAAAGTGTTTAAAATCATAGCAATAAGTGAAGAAAACATTTATAAGGAATTAGAATTTTGACAGAGCTGAGTTGAAAAGGTAAGAACTCAAAATCAGATAAGTCAACCAAGAAAAAAAGGATTCAAAAACAAAGAACTTAATTGAGCTAAACATGTGTATAAAATAAACAAAGCGAGTTTCAGAAACCTGGATAGAACCAAAACACTTAGGGTTTTTAACACGATAAACCAGGTTGCATAAAACATGGAAAAACTGATTAAACATAGTAAAATCATAAAACACACTGAAAATCAGAGAAAAGTTTAGGAAACCCTAAGTTGAAAATAAAGATTTATTTTGAAAGGAAATCGAAGAACCTTTGAGAAAACACTAAGAAGTTCATAGTAAGCACAGATCTAAGATAGATCTGAAAGAAAATCGAAGGATCTTAAAAGTTAGGGTTTCAGAGAATCCAGGAAAGTGAGAGAAACTTTGAAAAGTTATCGATCTAGTTGGAAAAGCCATAGATCTGACTTGACCGGCCGTGGATGGCCGGAAAAAGACCACAGACCGAAGTTGAGCCAAGGCTGGACTATATCACTTTGAGATCTGTCATTGAAATCATGGAAACAAATAACCAAGAGCCATAGGAGACCAGTAAACCTCTTAAACAGACATGGGAATCCATGGATTAGGTAGGGATTAGAAGGGATTATGGTGGATTTGGGTGGCGGAGACTAGGGTTTAGTTGAGGTTGCATAGAGTTTTGGGAGGAGAGGGGATTCCATGGTGGCAGATTGTAACAAATGAGAGGGTTTTGGGGGTTGTTTGGGATTAATTATGGTAAGGTGGCATGGTGGCCGTTGATCTGAATGATAAACGATCTAGATTAAGAAGGTAGGTAGGGATCCGAGTTCGGGTAAGTTTTAAAAGGGTTAGGGGTCGGGTTTAAATTAGAAATGGGCCGGGGAATTGGGTTTGATTTGGGGTTAAATTGAAATCCAATTTGGGCTAAAATTTACTTTTTCACTTTTTAGTTTATAAAAAATAGTAAATGGTTTCTGAAAATAAAAAAATACCAAAATGATTTATAACACATAGTTAATAATTTAAACCAGACTCAATTTTATGAATATAAGACATAATTTAACCTTTAAAATGGCTAATATTGCAATTATGTGCAATTTAGCTTTAAAAATATTAAATCAATTTGTATAAATGTGTAAAAATTATTTTAGCTATATTTTGGCATAAATATAAAAATAAAATATATGAATTACCCAAATAATAATGTTGGACATAATTGTTGGGATTTTGTGGATGAAAAAGGAAATAAATAAATTTAAAAACCTTAACAATTATGGGAAAAATAATAAAATGCTTGGACATCCTTATATATGCATATATATGCTTTTTCAAAGTATTTTGCATGATGAAAAATATATAGGAAAAATTGGTTATCAACACGAACGCGAAGTCTTAGCTCTCATACTCACCGCGAACACGACGTCCCTTCCTTGAATGAGAAGGACAAATCAACCTCAACCCAGCCGCCCAACTTTCCTCTACGCGAACGCGACATCACCTCGCGAACGCAATGCACAAGACCCCAGCCCTTTCGCAAATGTGGAGACTCCCTTGCGAACACGAAGGCTTAATCCTCAGCCTCACTTGCTAAACGTTCGCGAATGCAATGGACTACTCGCAAACGCGAAGGTCATCTGTTTGCAACACCCAACAATAATTTTCTATAGTTTTTCGCAACTTGAAATGGTCCGATTGACTACCCGAAACACACCCGAGGCCCTTGGGACCTCAAACAAACATACGAACATATCCGAAAACATCGTCCAAACTTGTTACAATCTTCGGAACGCTAAAAAAAACATCAAAACATAAATTCAGCATCAGATTCAAGCCTAAGAACATCAAAAACTCTAATACGCTTTTGATCAAGACTCTATCGAACCTCGTCCGAATGACCTGAAATTTTGCACACACGTCACATTTAACACTACAAAGCCACTCCAACTTTAGAAATTCCATTCCGACCCTCGGATAAAAATCTCACTATTAAACCAGAACACTTCTCAAATTCCACTTTTGGCATTTCATGCCTTAATTAGCTACGTACATCCAAAACACAACCTGAACATGCCCCTAAGCGCGCAATCACCTAACAGAGTTAACAAAACCATCAGATTTCCATTCCGAGGCCGTCTTCACATTGTTCCAACTACGGTCAAATTTCCAACACTTAAACTCTCATTTAAGGACTAAGTGTCCCAAAACTCTCCGAAACTCAAAACTAAACATCCCAGCAAATAAAAATAGCAGAAACAAACACGGTGAAAAAAGTTAATAGGGGATCGGGGCGTTAATTCTTAAGACGACAGACCGGGTTGTCACACCCATGATAGGATGTTGCACATGATTAAAAAAGCCCACGAAGGGTCCTTAACAGCTAAAGGTCTAATCTACCCTCGGGGGTACATCCTCGGGAGCAATGCCTTCGAGAATCATTTCTTCAGGGCTTCATCTCGGCCTTACCAACAAGGTCTTCAATGATGACGAAGAGGATGTAGAACGATGCAGAAGAAGCAGAAAATGATGAAGACTAAGTCGTAGCCCGGCAAAGGGAAAAAGCTTTTACCAGGCCGAGAAAATTACGGCCTGATCGAAGACTTGGCAAGCGTAGGACATACCTGCACTGCTACTTTGAGTCCACTTCTTGGAACATTGTGCAATACAAGTTAGCGGCTGGTAGTGCTGCTTTACCCCACAGAAAGCAAAAGGGATAAAGTGCCATACCAGGCCAGAGTAGGGTGGTGAGCAGCGGTGTAAAGTTCAAACATCTTCCTGAGCAGTCGTGTAGAGTCCAAATATTTTCCCGAGTAAGACGAAACCGGAGCCCCTATCTCATCGTCTTGAGACAACGATGACAACAGTAGCAATAACAACAGCAATAAGTTAGTGCAATCTCGCTTGGAGGAAGACAACTATGAGAAATGGTCATTGTGTAGCCGGTGAAAGGGATATCGTATGACCTTACGACCATAGGCATTAAACATGATAAATAATAATGGGATGGGGAAATGAGAAGAAAGGAGTTGAAAAATGGTGAAGAATGACTTAGTGAAGTTTTGAATCATGAAAGCTTCCATTTATAGAGAGAGGGTAGCGCAACTAACAGTCGCAATTAATTCTCTTTGGAAAATGTATCGACAGGCGCAATCAATATTTTTGTGAGACGGATCGGCGACAACATTATTACTATGAAAAAATAAACTGATAGTGTAATAAATTTTGCTAGGAAAGACGCATCGATGGGATGTCATATATGTGATATCTTCACAAGAGGCTCGAGGAGATGGTTGTCAAAGCCGTTTCTTATCATTTTTATCTAAGAAATGCAGGGACTATCTGTATGTGGTAAAATCAGCGGGTCCATTTTTCAGCCATTACGATGCTTCATAAGCACGTTTTCAAAATGCTCGAGGCTATGGTCAAGATTTGCACCTGAGGGGTTATCGACGTCCGACTGCCCTTAGCCGAACATCCGACTTGACCTCGAGGCCCGTATATGCTAGCTTGAGGCCCCGATTTCCAACCCATCAGTTTGGCCAGTATACTATCTACAAGCTATTATCTCAATTCTAATCTTTTACTTAGCATCTATTGCCTGAACAATTAGCATAAAAATAGATCACGTATTTTTTGAACCACAAAATCAAATCTAACTATAATTTCCATTTTCAAGGTAAACAATTTTCGACCGCCCTTTTGAGGGTCCAGCAATCCTCAGTGTCATGCCCTTCTTCCCCTAAATGATAATCACATCGGGTATCGGGTCGGTAGGAGGGTGACTATGGGTTTTGCTTGTTCGAAGGTACCGACTGCAACAAACCCATTTGGACCAACTTTGGGTAGAGGCTGGAATATGATTCACCGATGGGTATGAATTTTGTTTTCTTGGGTGGACCCGAGGACTCCGCTTCGATATCATCTAAAGAGTCAATGTTGATGGGCCTATCCTTTTTTCGAGTTCCCCACGGGCATGTGTGTTATATGGAAAATTATTCTGTGGTGGATGGGATTTTATGGAGCTTAGTAAGGAGGGTTATTTCTGGGAGGTGGAGCTCGGTTCTTGTTATACTATTGTTGCAGCAGAGCGCATGGCTGGGCATTCATTACTGCATAAGGCTAAGGAGTCATGGCATATGCCACATCTTGGTGAGGGCAGTAATATTGCGGGGTGCTTGAAGAGGAACCAAAGTTATCTCGGGGTTGATGAGGGTTTCTTGAGGCCATCATTGGCACTTCTTATTTCTTTTTCCAGTTTTCTACACCCCCAACCCGCTCTAGATTTCTTGAGAGTAGCTCTTATAGCCGACTGGCTCTCGATATGACCCATTTTTAAACCACTTTCCACCATCTCCCCAATTTTTATAGCTTCTGCAAATGTCTTTCCATAGAAGACATTATGTTTTGGAAGTAGTAAGCCTCTTGGGATTGCAAGAAGACATTGACCTTCTCGATCTCATCCATTAGGACTTTCACCCTGGCGGCTTGTTCACACCACTTGATAGCATACTCTCAGAAGCTCTCCAAATACTTCTTTTTAAAATTGGACAAAGAGTTTCTATCTGGAGAAATGTCCACATTGTATTGGAACTATCAGACAAAGTCTCGAGCCAAGTCATCCCATATGTGCCAGCGGGAGATGTCTTAGTCCATGTACCATTCAGACGTAATTCCGGCTAAACTCTACCCAAGTAAGCCATCAAAAGTTCCTCTTTTCCTCCCGCTCCTCTTAACAGACTGCATTACCTCTTTATGTGAGCTATGAGGTCCCCATTCCCATCATATTTTTCAAATTTGGTAGTCTTGAAACTGATGGGCAGATGAACATGAGGGAACACGCACAAGCAAGCGTAGGAGACACTCTTCTGGTCACTCAGGCCTTGTGTGTTCTTGAGACTTTGTTCTATGCTTTTTATTTTCTGAGTGATCTCCTCTTGCTCAGGATTATTTATAGTTATTTCTTGTTCCATGGTAGATTCATATCGAGGTTGTTCAGGGTAGGAGATTGGGTTGACATGAGACGTATCCAATTGAAATGGTAGTATTTGGAAGGTAAAGGATGACAACTCAAAACCTTGACTGGGCACGATTGGATGTGCCGTAGCAGAGGTTGGTGGTGCGGTGAATATGTTAGAAGACACTCCCGAAATCAGTGCCTGGGGGCAAACCTCAGAATGCATTCTGGTGAAATGGGCTAGCATAGTGGGGTAACTGAATGGGGTGGCCGGATAGTTTATAGGGATGTTGAAGGTTCTACTTGTTCTAGGAATTAGCTCAGGAAAATAAGGTATTGTACTAGGAATCTCTCTACATTAGTCCAAGCGTTCCACATTACCAACCTGTGGAGGCACATCGTCCTGTTCTCTACAGCAGTTGCTGACTCTGATATCGGGATAACCAATAACGGGTTGTCCTCTATGGGGGTAGTTGTTTGTTGATGAATCTCTGAAGTCATTTAAACACTTCATTTGGATCTTGTAAAGTAAGGGTGGGAAGCCAGGTTACCATAAAACCAACCACCTAAAAAACAGAACATGTTCTCAATAATATACACAACAAACAAGTTAGTTTGAGACAATTAACACATAGGAATCACACATTGGGGAATGCAATGCTCCTAGACAGTTAAATGTTTTTTTACATGTTTTACAATGGAATGTGTGTCTCATCCCGGATTTTGTGACCTCCAGATCTTTGAATGCTTTCTTTTCTTTTGTGGTTTTTCATTGTTTCCTCTATTTTCTTTGCTCTCTCTCTTTTGCATTGTTTTCTCTCTTTTCTTGTGCCCTATTTTCATTATTTTCTCTCTTATTTGAGTTATCTACAGCTAATGACTAGATCCGATGGGGATTGCTTATGTTTCATGATGCTGCGTGAATCATATCATTACGTAGTTTAGGGAATAAACGTAAAATAAAAGAAATAAGCATTTTTGGGTTTTCAAATTATTACCAAATAAAAAACATCTAATTTTGCTCTATTACAAAGACTCCATCGTACAAACTTTAAAATTAAAAAAAAATATACTCAAAGTAGACTAATAGATTCTAAAAGGAAACTAAAATACATACTTGAAAAGAAAAATTAGGTTTACATAAGTGACTCCAATACTACTCTAGGGGCCTGCAGGGCATCGGTCGGTCTCGACACGGGGCTACATGCAAGGTCATCTTGGAGGCGATCCAGGTTGTCTATTATCTGGTGAACAAAAGTTATCACTGTAGCGAAGAAAGGGGGTCTAGTCATATCCTTGCACTCATGGCATTTCATGACGATATAATCAACAATTCCTCTAATCCTTTCTCTAATGATACCTTTATCTTGGAGCAGGTGTCCAATCTGTTGATATCTAGCTTCCAGAACTTAGGTTTCATTATGGGTTTGCTCTTGCAACCATTGCATGTCCTCTTCGAGTCGAGACATCAATGCATAACAATGTTCCCTCTCTCCTTTAAAGTTCGTTGCCTGTTTAGCCATTTCATTCTCGAGGTTAGTTACCTTTTTCTTTAGATTTGCGACCTCTCTATCATATTTTCCTTCTAATTGCTTAACAAACCATGCTCGTACTTTTGTGTTCTTCGCCAACATTGCCCGGGATCTTGCTAATCTACGTTCAGACTTTTCCAAATCAGTACCATACTCAAATACTTTCCTCCTGAGACCATTTATAAGTTTTTCATCTGTTTTGCTCCTCTCCGGGTTTTCAGCAACTATCTTCATCCTTTGAATATGGGCTCGAAGGGCTTCATTTTATCGGTCCAACTTTTCTTTTCTCCTTCATCAGCAGTGTCGTGCACACTACTATCAAATTTAAGATCTCTGATTTGCCCTTCTAATTTGCTTATCGTAACCCCATAACTTTTCTCCCTTGCTAACCAATCCCATTATTCTTGTGCCCCATCGGTCAAAGGTTGTACGTGGGGACTTTTGGCGGGCCGTTCAGGATCTTGATGGACTTGAACCCTTTTACCATACCAGGCCGTGTAGCTAGAATCTACTTCACCCTTAGGCAATCCCGTAGTCGAGTCTGTGGCCCCAAAAACCTACATTGATGCCAAATCTAGCGAACCTTTTCTTTCGGAAATGTAGCTTTAGGACCTAGTTCAATGACTTGTCAACTCAAATCTTCATCGTGAGGGACAGTTTGGTAGCTACGCAATTGGAGCAGAACCTTGTGTGGAGCATACGACTGAATACTCCGAAGACCTATTAATAAAAGAAAGCACACTATGGCTGACATATAAATGACATCAGTGACCGGGAGTCAACTAAATGTCAAATAAATTTTGCTTGCAGTGAAGGAACCCAAATGTGCAAACCATTCCTCTGTACCTTCTGGAAACTCATGAGCATTTACCCGGTTTTCATGTTCCTCAATGCAGTTAAGACCAGTCAGACCATTTTTAATGTACCCCAGATGATAGCAAAGATGTTCTTCCATCCAGATTTCTAAAAGCAAGTTGCAACATTCAAAAAACATCACCCCCAGCTCAACAAACAATTAAAGATCGGTAAATTTCTGCCAGGATCATTAGTATTATAGTGCCATTAGCCTTTCAGATCATGAAGTCAGCCATTCCTACGAGCCCTAACGCTATATGTCCATCACTCCTTGGGCAGATTAGAGTGCCTAATAATGCCACTACATAGGCCAAACACTGACGTGCTTCCTATTTTGCCATTGTTCCCTTGATTACTTAAACCGGTATCCGGAGCCTCAAAACCGTAAGGGTCCCCATAACGGTGCTATAGGAGGTAGAATGTACAAAATCCTTCTGCCAAATTTCAATCTTTGACTTCCCAACTAATACTCAGAAGATCCAGAATCTTATGAGGGGTTAAAGCCTTTGGTGCCACTGAGTATCATCTCCTGAGATTCCCGTTAAGGCTAGCATAGCCTGCTATCTCCTCAAGTGTAGGGGTTGACTCAAAATTAGAGAAATGGAACACATTGTGCGCCGGGTCCCAAAATGGTGTAAAATATTGAATTATGTCCAACCTTGGTTTGATCTTCAAAAGACCAGTGTACCCGCCTAAAGCTTTTATCGCAGCACCTCTGCTGACTTCCCCCAGGTCATTCCACCATATATGGAGTCCTATCGGGATTTCCTCTACAAATTTGAAAGGTTCATTTTCAATAGTGCTTATCCTGCACATTTATTTAAAGTGATTGATTAAAATAATATGATTTATTTTGACCAACATTATCATTTTTTGCAAAATTGTGACTCAAACAACATGCTCAAAACAAAACACCTTTGCAAATATGGCCCTTCAGCACTTCAGGAAAGAAGATTCTAGTAGTTGTGTTTGCTAATTGGGAAAAAATTTGATAAAAGACCATAGGTGACTATTCTTGGAAAAATAGCCTTTCGCCGCCTGTTGGGATATTTCAGAGTATTTAGACAAAAATGGCATCACCTAACTTTATTTACGACAAAAATGACAACATTTCATATTTTTGGGTTATTTTTGCAAAAATAGGGTTGGACCCGATGAGGGTTGCCCACGTACCCCGCATCCGGTGAGAATCAAACCAGCGCAGTTCGGAGAGTTTTGAGCAACAAGAAACACTCGAAATATTTTTAAACAATTTCCCTTTGTTTTTTTTTTTCTTTTTCACTCTTTTCTTTTTTTTTTTCCAACTTTTAGGTAGAGTTTCGGTATATTTTGGATGCCAGTTTTTTCAAACGAGGGTAATTATCTCTCATAGTTCAATTTGATTTTTTCAACTTTTCTCCCTTATTCTAGAAGCTGGTCAACATGCAATCCAAAGAAAATAAGTGTTCAAGTGTCAAGCAAAATGCATCAGGATGGTCTTTTTATTTTGAGTACATCTGTCCTAGACGGACCCAACCCTTGTGTTGAGTCCCCAAATCCAAATGCACGTGATGCAAACAAGCATTCCTACTAGGGATCTGGTATGAGGCTATGTTATTCTAGGTATAAAACCTAGGTATATTTGTTCTAGACATGGCTTACCCGAGCGGACAACTCGAGCCGGGTAGGGATGGGGAAGGGGGGAGGGAGGGCAGCGTACCCGGAATACAGAAGCATTACCAGCTTTGCAACTTGTCCGAACCTCATTCCAAAATTGGGATATGACTCTAACAACAAAGAAGTCACACGAAGTGCACACTTCCCATATGATTTTGAAGACTCTGAGAGAACAGGGATTCGTAATAATTTATTTACAGTTCAAACAAAATCAAAGCGGTAAAGAGAAACATTTAGCACATTAGGCTCAAACATGTAGAAATCTGATAATTAATAAAGCCAAGTATAAAAGTTATTCTAAGATGGAATTTTTGAACCCTGAACCAGAGGTTCTGGGTTATGGTCCCCAGTAGAGTCGCCAGAGCTGTCACACCTCCTATTTCCACCCCGAAAGGGATATAAGGGATTTTTTCCAATTAAAGTGACATAAATCGATATGGGATTTTAATTCCAGATGTTAACTCCGAAAATGGTAATAAAAATTAAATTTATTAATAGGACTCTAAAAATACGTGTTCTATTTTTATGCTAGTTGTTAAAGCAGTTGATCCTGGATGTATGAAGTTTAACGGCAAAATACGATCCAAATAAGAGTTATAACTTAAAGAAGGGACTATTTATTTGGGCCTCGGAATGACTGATGAGGGGCCTCGAGGTTGATGCCTGGGCTCGGGCTCGAGCTATCGGGGACAATCGGGGAAGAGCTAACAGTCAGGATATAATTGATGGAGGCTCTTCATGGCCAATTATAAGCAATAAATGAAGAATAAGTATGAAGAGAATAAAATAGAGCAACAATATCGAGAGAGTGTATTAGAGAGAAAAGAGAGAGAGAGAGAATTATTATTTCGTGTAGAATATTTGGAGCAACAACATCCCTTTACAAAGTGATGAGGATCCCATTCATATAGGAGGGGAAATCCAACATAATACAAAATGCATTAATTATAAAGGTATGGATATGGGATAGCTAGATGCAACACCTTGATACAGGTTTCGGGCAGACCGGCTTTGTCAGACTTAGCTGCGTGTCTAGGGAATTCCCCATTTAATTCTAGCCTTGATCAGTATATTCTTCAGATTAGGCCACGATGAGCTCTGAGGGAGGGAACTCGGTCATAGTTTCGCGTCCTTGGGGCCTCTAGGTGTTCTTGTAAAGTGACTTAACTGCTAGAAATTAGACCCTCTAATTTTTCCGCATACAGATAGTCTCCGTGTTTTTTAGAATAAAGAGAGGGGAAACGATTTTGATATCTGACTCCTCGGACTTCTCGTGACAACGTCATACTGATAACACAACCTATGGCGTGAGTTTTCATGATATTGGGACATGCCATGGACCTGTATTTTTGACGCTATTCAATGCGTTGTCAATTACCATTTTTTAAAGCGACAGTATCGTCATCAATTCAGTCCTTCAAAAACACATTAATTATGATTGTCAGTCAGTCTTCCAAAGGCATTGATAGTCGTGTCATTATCCCCTATCAATGGTGGCATTGTGGCATTATTTTTATATCCAAGTGCCTTTCCCTATTCATCCGCCCCTTTTTTCTTGCCATCTTTCTTTATTGTTAATAACCATGTTTAGAGTTCACGGCCTTAGGGTTGTTTGTCAACATTCCCATCGGCCGTGGGGTGACCTTTTTCCTGAGCTTCCCTTTGATGAGCGAGATCTTGCCATCTTATCGTTGCTGATGCTACGCCTGCTACTGCTGTCACTATTGGATTGTGATGATGCTAAATAGGGGATTGACTTTCCCTATTTTAGAAAATTATTCAGAATGTACACCTCTGTTCATGGGTGGGCTTGGATTGTACAACACTGCTCACTTTCATACCCCAGCTCGGCGTGGCGCTTCACCCTGGGATGGAAGCTTATGTGGCTCAATGTCCCAAGAAGTGGACTCAAAGTTGTCGTGCAAGCGAGGCCAATATTCGCCAGGTCCATTGTCCCTCCGAGATTCTCTTGGCCAGTGAGGGTCCTCAGCCTTTGTTGAGCCATGGCATTTTTCATCCGTTCCTGCTTCTTGAATTATCCTTTGGGGATATCAGCGTGGAAGGACAAGATAAGGATTATGAGGACAAAATATTTTGGAAGATATTATCTTTGAGGATGCATGCCCGAAGAGAGGATGTTCTGAGGCATTGTTGCAGGAGGCAGACCTTCGAGAGTAGACTAGGCTATAGGCTCTTGAATACGTGTGTGCACCCCTTTGTTTCTTTATTTCTATGTAGAGACCCTTTGTAGGCTTTTGTAATCATATGTAAGGGTCCTTCGAGGGTCGTTGTAAGCCAATGTTTATGAATATAAAGATATTTTCTTGACTTATGCCTTTGATACTCTGCATATTTCCATATATTCTTGTGCACTTGTAGGGATTTTGAATGTTTACCTCTATTGATGATCGCCGATATTTGACTCGAGTGAAAACATTCTTTTCAGTCTTTGGCTGATAAAAATGGCTCCTTTTTTAGCCTACCGTTATTCCTTAGGCCATGCCTAAAATGACCCGATAGACTCAAGTCATTGGGATCCTCGAGCCATATGAAGATAGCGTATCAAAACTTATAATTTTTGGGAGTGGTCTCTGAGTGAAGGCCAACTTCGTGCACCAGGAGATTTGCTTTGAACTTGATATAGCTAATTTTAAAGGCATTGTAAGTAGAGCTCAACTGAGGGGTTGTCTATATTTAGGAGATATCCTGAGATCGAGACATCATAGACGGAGCTTGAAGTGCTTATTTTCCTTGAGAGGAAAATTTCAAGATCGGGTACCATCTCTAATTCTGTAATTGTGCTGAAAGCTTTATGGAGCCTAACTTCCTTTTTTATAGAGGTCCTCAAGGTCCGATACCACCTCGGGACTAGAGATGATGATGTTGGCTCCTTGAAGCGTAATTTCATGTTGATTGAGATCCTCGAGATCGGGTACCACCTCTGGACTAGAGATGATGCTGTCAGGCAGGTGGAACGTTGTTGTTTCACCATATATATATATATATGTATATATATATATATATGTATATATATATGTATATATATATGGGGTTGCTCCTGCTTCTCGGTGGATCCCATTATTTTAGATAGCTATCCTTACGTTTCAGCATCAGATCCTTCGTCACGTTAGCGCTAAAGCATTTGTGAATGTTCCCGCTTTAGTATGCTAGTTCCGCCATATCCATGACTGCTACTTCATGGTCTGTCCGACAAAGAGGGGAGAGTTCCTCTCCTAGTGCTCAGGATCCATGGGAGTTTACTTTGAAGACCATGTCTTCGACAAGAGAGGAGCACTTGGAGCTAGTAAGGACAGACTGCGGATGGGGCGAGGGGGTAGTATTGCAGGCTCTTCCCCTGGATGAGGGTATCAAAGACCTTGCCGATGGATTCCTAAATGTGTACTTGTACCCTTTCACATTAGAACCCATTTATAAGGTCGTGCTCAATTTTTGTTCAAAGTATCAGGTTATTTAGGCGTAGATACATCCATTGTTTTGGCGAATAGTGTTGATGATGAGGTTGTTTGCGGAGAAGGCAGGTCTTGTATTCATGCTCGATCACCTTGTCAGGATGTACTGACCCTTTCATCATCGAGGTTTTCTAACCTAGCGATGTCGTTCCTCCACGCCCTTTGTTGTTGATGATGAAGAAGATGGAGATCGAGAGTGGGTTAGTCAGTTTGTCCATGTCCGGACGGCTGACGTTATCCCCGTGGAACTTATGCCATTCCCCGAGGAATGGAATTATACACGTGAGTGGAGCACCTCGTGTTTGCTCAGTCTTGCTCATGGTGGAATTTAGTTTGGTAACTATGTTTCCTTCTTTTCTACAACAATCACATGGGCACCGGGCAATGTTCTAGATCTACTTGGCTGGGTCCAAAAGCTGGCGAACAATTTGACTTGTGACGAGCGTAGGTAGCAAGCCATATCTCGGGACATATACAGAGAAAAATATCATAGTAGATCTGTACGCTGCTTTTATCTTGTCCCTCGTACATTTGCAAGGGCTTTTTCTTCCGGAAAAGGGGAGGGACAAGATATATGAAAAGCCCTCCCGGAGGGCTTCTTCCGGATAAGGGGATGGGCTCCAGCTTACGAGCTAAAGGATGACGACAATAGAAGGGATATGAATTTGCAATGCGATGATGCTCATAGCACGGTGAAACGGGGCTGAATCATTGAGGAGAAAACATTTTTCGAGCCTACTGTACCCGAAGTCTTCGATCTTGGAGGGGAGGTTCCTATGAGCAATCATGCTTCGACAAGGATTGATTCTTCCAGGGCAGAGGGGACTAGATTAACAGAGGTGTGCTTGGCCTTCGAGGAAGTCCGCGGACTTCACTTTGTGGTAAGTTTTGGCACAGGCCTTTCGAATCTCGTGTCTTGCCTTCCATATCAAGTTTTACCTTTGCAGGCTTTTGGTAGGCCTGGTTTTGAGCTACTCCGTCATGGGGATAGGCTCCGAAAAGCTCTAGACGAGGGTAATTCCCTTGAGCTCCTTTGCGAGGAGAAGGAAGTTGAGCTGGTACACTGGAGATATGAAGCGTACCGGAACTAGAATTACGAGAGCTATTTGGTGGAGAAGGTAACTTTTTATACCAGGTGGGTATGCATTTCGCCTATTAACCACTTAGGTTAACCCTTTTGCCTATCCCAGCTGCAGAAAAAGATGGAGGCCCTAGAACACCTCAAAGGTGAAGCAGACCGAATCAGGAATGACTGCATCGATCTAAGAGCTGAGGCACAGGTTCAAGCTTCCGATGAGAAGGGTGCCTTGGCTAAAGTTCCTACCTTCGAGGTCCAACTCCGCTTAGCTCACGATAATGCTTCAGTTCAAGTAGATATGATCACGAAGCTCGAATATGTACTTTCTAAGGCCATGACTAAGATTGTTGATGCTCGGACCGAAGTTGCACTGAGTCGGGTAAGGCCAATCAGGAGATGGTGATTTATTTGAAGGATGCTACCAAAGCCCAAGCTGAGTTGAAGAGGGTTCTTGATCGTGAAGAGAGGATCAAAGGATATGCTCGTTATAGATCCTGAAGAAAGGTTCATGAGGAGATCAGTGTCAGGGGGTTTGTTCTCCAAGAAGAGTTGGCGCAACTGAGGGTGGACATTGAAAGAAAGTTTTTTTCAATTACCAACAATCAAGGAAAATAAGAATCAATCATGCGAAGTCATGATTCTGCATTCTTAACATATAAATAGAGGTGAATGAACGAGAGTGTAAAACAAAATTATCCATATAGACAGAAGGGAACAAGAGATGAACAAACACAATCATTCAGAGATGGTAAAAAATTGGCTAAGACACATCAGGAAATATTCGAAGCATGGTGACCACGAGACATTAACAAGAATCAGGTAAATAGGCTAGCAGACAGAACCAAAGCAAGGAAAATCAGGCTAACACATATAATCAAAACGAAGAAACATGCTAACACATAGAAACAAGGTAAGGAAAATCAAGCTGACACATATAATCAAAGCAAAGAAACATGTTAACATATAGAACTAGAGTAAACAAATCATGGCAACACACATAACCAAAACGAAGAGTAATCTTTAAAAGTAGGGTTCTTTAGCAGAGTAAAGCTAAAAATAGTAGAAGCATAAAATCGGTCAGAATAAACAAGGAAAAGGTTTAATAATTAAGAAATCAGTTGAAACATGCGTAAAAGAACACCAAGAAACCCTAGTTTTTTTCAAAGAAAGTGAAAATGGTTCAAAGCAGAGGATCTTTCAGAAGAAACACGAGGATAAGCAGAACATAGAAGAAAACATGCTTACAGCATGAAAATAACACCGTATTGAGAGATTCAGGAGAGAGTTAGGGCTTCAAAAAGGAAACCCTAATAGAAGTTGAAAGAACCTGTTGAAACTCCACCGATCTTGACATATAGGGTGTGATTTCGCCTAAAATCACGACGGAGAACCCATAAGTAGCAGAACCAGGAGACCTAGGTCCAAATCAATATGGCCCAAAATCCTCAAAGGTCCTAGAGGTGTTGAGCAAGACGATAAGAGGCCCATTAGAGACTTAGGGTTTAAAAGAGGTTGAGTAGATGGCCGGAAACAGAACAGGCGAAGCTTTCAGTGATTGACTTGCATGGTGGAGGTTTCTGGGGTCTAAAGAATAGAGGGAATCGATGGGCTTGGGTTTCATGGCGGCTGATAGTCGAAAGGGGTTCGACTGGAGGTGGTCGGAGAGATGGTAGAGGCCATAGGAGAAGAGAGAACCAGAAGGATCTCGAGAGAATGGGGAGAGGAAGAGACGAGATAGATAGAGAGAGGCTTTCTCGAAGAATGGGGGTTCGAAGGGGGTAATTAGATTTAATTTATGAAAAATAACCTGGGACGTTGATCTTATTTGATCAACGACTCAGATTAAACCGGGGTTGGGCCGGGTTATATTAGGGATATTGCTGGGCGATTTTAATTGAGTATTTTGCTAATTAAAATCTGATAGGGGTGTAGACAAATTGTCTAAAATTGAAATAGTAAAGGGCTGTTTGTTAAATAGCCAATTTATGAAATAGTTAATAAGATTCTAAAACAAATTAAAAGGTACTGGAATAATTAATAACGTATAAATATGAATTTAAAATTACTAAAGATGATTTTATAATTGTAAAATGCTGTTAATTGTATAATAGGCTATTATTGCAATTATATGAAATTTAGCTTAAAAATACCAAACAAATTTGTAAAAAGTATGCAAGAATTACCTTAGTTATATCTTGGTGTAAATATGAGAATGAAAATAAATTATTCACCAAAATGCTAGTGTGGGAATAATTATTAAATTTTGTACTTATTAAAATAGATAATAAATTGATTTTAAAATCATTAAAAATAATGAAAAAATACCAAAACTCTTGGGCATTATTATATATGCATGTACATGCAATTTTGAGTACAAAAAAATATGTTAGGAAAAATTGGGTATCAACATTCACAGCAATGACCTCTCCGCCAGATGTATCTCGAGATACTCGGAGACTTAAAAAATTCGGTGCCCGGATGACCCCAGGGTCGGGACACCGGGCTCATCAAGCCCTTATAAGCTCACACGAAGTGGTCTTCAGGATTAAACAAATCAATGACTCAGAGACAGCCGCCAATCTCCATGTACTGGAATATCCGATATTGTAAGACCCTAGAAGGCACCCTCGGCATAACCAGATCTATCCTCCACAAAACATAAGACCTCAATAGGCATGGCAAACTGTAAAACCTCAACAGGCATGAAAATCCCGCAATTTAGGCTATATTTCGTATTTGAAAGAATCCCTAAAGGGCATACCCTCAACGTAGACGCCTAAAACTACCTCTTGGGATAAAAAATGGGTACGGCAAATGCATTTGACTACGTTTAAAAAGGCTGATACAGCCCAAAAAAATCGACTCAGGGATGCCTGACTGTCTCTAAAAAATCCTCCAAATATACTTTGGAAAGAACCGGTTAAAAAATAGGCTTCCCTCAATTGGCAAAAAATGAGTCTCGACCACGTCTACTAAAAAATTGCAAGAGCATCGATCTATTTGAGCTACGAGCTATGAACCTTACGGGGTGCTAAAAATATAGCAGACTATGACTTGAAACCGAGGTTATTTTAGAACCGACGATGGGTCAGGTAAAAGTTTCAGAAAGACCTTAACGAGCGGAAAGCAAGCCAATAAAAACCCCCGGGCAAAAATAGTGTAAGAGCCATTATCGCTAGCTAAGCAAGCCTACAGGCCTCATATTAAAAGGTCTCTACTACCATACAAAGTAAAAGGTCTCTACGACTATACAACGTAAGAGCCATTGTCGCCGGCTTGAAAATTGACAACTTGAGGATTAAAGCGAGTTCGAATCGTAACTCGATTCAGAGACCGGATCAAAAGCAGTTAACTACACAAGCCTGCGGGCCACATACTAAAAGGTCTCAATGACCAAACGGTGAAAAAGCCACCAACGCCGGCTGGAAACTCAACAAAATTTTAGGGTCGATTACAGCCCGAATCGCAACGCGACTGGGAGACTGGACCCAAAAGTTATAATACACCCAAGGGCATGACATTGATGCCACTACTGTCGGATGAAATCTCAAGAAAATAAAAGGATCGATTGTACCCCGAGTCGAAACACGACTCGGAGAATGGACTCGAGAAATTGTAGCACGCCCGAGGGCACGGCATAAATGCCACCATCGCCGACCGAAAAATCACAAAAGACTATGGGTCAATTATAGGTCGAATTGCAGCGCGACTCAAAGACTCGACCCAAAAAATTGCAAAACGCCCAAGGGCAGGAAATAAAATCCATTATCGCCAGCCCGAACGAGCATAAAACTCAAAAGG
The DNA here is from genome assembly GCA_026770625.1 of Nicotiana glauca. NCBI lineage: Eukaryota > Viridiplantae > Streptophyta > Magnoliopsida > Solanales > Solanaceae > Nicotiana > Nicotiana glauca. The sequence continues at coordinate 171,144 of MU665072.1, forward strand.
TTTATTCAGATCGAATCGTATCCCGACTCGGAAGCTGAACCCGAGGACAATTCAGCTGCAATATGCCTAAAGGCACGGCGCAAACGATACTATCGTCAACCAAGACAAATCTCTAGGCCACGTACCCACAAAGTCATTTCAACCCAAAAGCGTGAAAGACCATCGCCCTCTGCCCAAGAAAGCGGGAAAGAGCTGGAAAGCCAATTGAAGCTCGAGCCGCAACACGACTCGGGGACTAGTTCCAAAACAAGTCTACACGATCGAAAGCAACGACAGAAAAAAGTAAAAAAGGAATAAAGCTTTAAAAAATTTCTCATATTACAGGAGTGAAAAAGCAATCTCCACCTACAAACACGCCCTGCGTGTATCAAAACAAAGCTACAAAGCGGTGGAATCTATATTCTGTGCAAAAGCTATAGCTTGCTAAATTTTCCCTACACAACATTAACAAGAAGTAACCGAGTGTCACGTGCGTCCGCCCTTGGTCGAGCAAATTCCTCTAAGAGAATGAAGACCCTCGCACTGGCCTCCTCGAGTACCTCTCTCTGGGATCGACAACGAACATATTCCTATATCCTCTTCTCACGATCGAGGTCTCGCTTCAACTCGGATTGGGTGTCAGCAACACACTTTATGCAAATTGCCATATTATGATCAGCCCTAGTTCGGCTTAATACCGCTTCCGCCCGGGCATTGATTATCTCGGCTCTGACCTTCGAGAGGTTAGACTCAAGTCTCTCAATCTTATCCACTTGAACTTTAGCATTGTCATGGGTCAATTTGAGTTGGACCTCCAAGATAGGAACCTTTTCCAAGGTGCTCATGTCCTCTAGATCTTGAGCCTACACTTGATCCCTTAGATCCTCGCAAGCAGTCCTAACATGGTTTACGTCACCTTTAAGTTACTCCAAGGCCCCCACCTTTTTTCGCAACTGATACGACAAGAGGAAATTGGCCTTAAGGTTAGAAAGAAGCGAAGCACGTACTACAGGAAATTACCTGCTCCATCAAATAGCTCTCAGAGTTTGAGCTCCAGTATGCCTTATATCGCCAATGTTGCAGCTCAACTTCCTTCTCCTTGCAAATAAGCCTAAGGGATTCTCCCTCGTCAAGAATTCTCTAAAACTTGGCCCCTTCAAAATTTGATAAGCTCAAATTACACTTTAATCAATTGTGTAAGGTGGTCGATGTCACATATAATAACTCAACAAGGTTGGGGTCGAATCCCACAGGGAATAGTTGTGAAAAGGTTACTAGAATAGTGTGTTGCTCGACTAAAGTCGTAATTCTATCCAGTTAACGGTAATAATAGCGTGAATTAGCAGTTACAAGAGTACGAATTGAGTTTGTTTTAAAGTAACAACTAGTTGGAATACTTAAAGTGTAATTAATTGGGTTAAAGAAACCAAGGTTGTGTCCCCTTTAATGAAGTGTAATGCTATCAGTGTTAATATGATATATTTCTAATGTAAGGTGCTTTTGATATGCAAATGATGTCTAAGTGACTGCCCAATATTTCCCAATAGATGGGTGGTATTTCCTCTTTATAATTTTCCCAAATGTAAAAGAGTTGCAACTAATAATAATCAATATATGCCAAATAAAACCCACTTATTCCTAAGCGATTTAATTAAACAAGGTTTAAAGCCTTGAGTCTTTGATATTTACTTCTACAAAATTCTAACCCACTTTCCCAAGCAAAGGAAGAATTTAATGGCACTTGTTAATGTTTGCAACCACCAATAATAAATGAAGAATAAGAAGTAAATAAATATCAACTAACCATTATATATAATATCCAATGTCAAACACCCATTAACATAATACCCATTTAGGGTCCACAACCTTAGTATTTTGAGTTAGCTACTCATACTAACATAAAAAAGCAAAAGAATGATAAATGACATAAAGCTTACAAAGTGAAGATTCTTGACCCACAAGATGCCAAAAGTGAAGAATATTTAAGTCTTGGAATGTAGCTAAAAAACTAGACAAGATGAGCCCACAAAAACATCATAAAGCTATTTATAGTGGACTGAAAATCGAGACAGAAAACGGACAAAACTACCCTTTAAGATCAGGAATGCAATCGCATTTTTGTCGCAAAGCGTACATGCGGTCCGCATTTTGGACGTCCCTATCACAGACCGGAACCCTAGTTTTCAGATCTTAATCGCATTCCAGATATGCGGTTTGCATTGTAGAAATACGATCGCATTGTGCATCGCACATTCGTCCTTCAACAACCTTCATGGTTGGTTTGCGGTCCACTCTGCGGCTCGCAGAGAGGTACTGCGGTCGCATAATTGACCGCATTCTTGACTTGAGATTTGCCCAGAACTCTACTTTTGTCTGTGATATGAGTGTTGATTATGTGGCTCGCATATGTGATCTGCGATCGCATTACGTGTCGCAGAACCACATTTTTGGTTCATTTTGCTCTTTTCTTGTCTTTTTGCTTTCATTTCCATGCTCTTGGGTCCTTAGTCCTTATGTACTGTAGAAACACCAAAATTACATAAGTAAAGGAGATAATTGAATTAAAACAAGCTAAAATCTAAGCAATTAGTATTGAAATGTACCGAAATTCCCCGTCACATCAACACCCCCAACTTAAACTCTTGCTTGTCCCCAAGCAATTAACACGGCACTATCATATTCTAGACTCTATTTACAAAACACAAACCAAAAATGACCATGAGTGGTGTTTGTTGCTAGTACTTCAAACATGTGACTTCTATTGTTTTACCCTTCCTTAACCAATCAATATCTGCAAGGAAAACTAATCAACTTGTGAATTTTAAGACTCCGACAAGGTGACTAAGCTCTACCCTCAGCTGAGTGCAATTGCATTTGACTCAAAAACTCAACTTTTATTCAATCCTTACAATTCATGTGCCCTCACTTAAAAGAAAGTGCAAAAATCACCATATGTACAATGTCAACATCAAGAAGGGACGAATTCACAAATACACTCACTCTCAGGAAAACGTTTCAAGTGTTTCAACATACCATACCATAGGCTTGCCCTTATTTTAATTCATCACTTTATTCCAAGAATGCTCGGTTGAAGATCCCATAAGGAATTTTTAAGCTTGTAATGTAGGTTTAGGGAAGGGTCGGGTAAGCATTTGGATAAAAGTGACTTCACCCTCCTTGAGTAGTATTTGCACTTTGTTTTTCTTCAACCCACATAGCCTCATTGGCATTTAGTTCCCAATGTAGAACCACCTTAAATACCTCTCTAATTTTCTTCAAGGCTCCATACTTTATATATATACAAATTCTCTATATTTTTTTATATACATATTGGAGCTTGAATAACTTAATACAAATATTTTGAGGTATATGATCCAACACTCAATGTACAACCTCACCAATTTCCATTATGACATCACACCCCCAACTTAGGCTTTTAGCCTCATTCGCAATGTTTCAAGGAGGAACGAGTTCAAAATAGGGAATTATTTTACAAAAAAGGGAAATGTTTGTAATGAGTTGCCCAAAGAAAAAGCTAAAGGCTCAAATGGGGTGACTAAGGATACTATCTGTACAATTGGCGGCTTGAAAGGCTAACTGGTTTTTCGAAAATCACAAAGACTGCCTAAGGTCATTTCTCCAACCAAGTATAGTTATTATAAGCATAAAAAAACCAACCGAGAAAGTTATAGACGGTAGAAGCAACACAATCATTATTTATACAAAGAACTCACACACACAAATTGTTTGGCTCACATATTTTGAAGACCTCGAGTCAACACTTGGCAACTTAAAGCTTTCATCATATATATACGTATGACTCTAGGTAGACAAAGAGTCACAGAGCAAGCCTCAAATTCACATAGTTGATTTCTTTTTTTTTAATGTGGAAGGGTATATGCTATATACAGACACACATGCTTGAGACTAAACAGTTACACCATACCAGTCAATATGTTTCAGTTAACTACCCCGATTCTACGATTACACCCTTGGAAAAGAACCTGGATACGAAAAACCAAGTGGAATTCATTACTAACTACAATCTACTTATTTTTGTTACTTTCCTTTTATGCATGCACAAGGGTATCATAAATACTAATATAATCATAATACGAACTATACAATACAAAGGAATACATATGTATAACAGTTTCTGTAACACAAAGGAATACATATGTACAACTATTTCTAATGTCAGAAAAACTATCACAAGGCTGCCAAAATATCATGAATTGCCCCCAATGTAGAAAGACAAAAATAAAGAGTGTAAAGGGCTCCCTGAGGTGCACTAATCACTGTGGGAGTCAGTAGCCTGCTCTATGCTGGGAGGGTCACTCTCCGATGCTGCAACTGGGACGTATAGATCGGCCTGAGGAGGAATCACAACTGCAGGAGGGATCTCTGGTTGGTACATAACTGGAGTTGGGACCTGTGAGATGCTAGCCACGCCCAATGTTGACTGAGTGGCCGATAGATCTGCAGTGGCGGCCAAATCTACTATCGATTGTTCCATTGCTATCTTGAGCTGTGCTCGCTCCAACTCCTTAATAGTCAGAGTGAGAATCTGCTTGCCCTTGTCCTGAGGGCCATCATCATCTGAAAATCCAGAACTCACCTCTTCCTGACCTTCCTCTGACTCCTCCTCCTCATACTCGGTAGATCGTCTGAAAGCCTGTTCATCAGGAATGTCAATACGTATCGGAGGAGCTAGAGGCTTGGGAGGCCCGGCTGTAGGAGGAGAAATGTTAGTTATAAGTGTAGAGAAATAAAGGCCCAAGTACGGAGCTGCTGTGCCCATAGCCAGATCACCATCTGTGGGAAGGAGGGATGATAGATCGAACTCAAAGTTTTCAATCTTTTGGAGCTCGGTCATAGAAGAAACCTCATCCTTGAGGCCAGGCAACCCACTAACTTCACCCCAATCTATCTTCTCCACCCTCAAATCAAGTTGCTGCAAACGATCCTCACACACTGACTGTTGCTGTAGGAGGGCGGTCATTGCGGATTGCATAAGAGCCAGGGCTTGCTTTATGGGATTGGGCAGTGCCTTCAAAAGCTGGTCTACCTTGGCATTGGCATGCTGAGCCAGTAGACCAAGCTTTGAGATAGCAGGAATGGCAATAGCAGGCTGGACAGAGGTGGATTGAAAAGCAGGCTCGAAAGTGGAAGTGGAGGCCACTGTAACCTGACGAGTCACCAGAGTCTGGGAGTCAGTGTGCTCTAGATCAATTGGATCCTAAACATGAACCTGTGGTGGGGCAGAAGCATCAGTGATACTAGTGATATCAATACCCCTCGTCTCCTTTTCGATTTTGTCATAGTGTGGCACGAGGGGAACTTTTGCAGCTTTACAAATGGTTGTGATCAAGCACGAGAAAGGAAGTGGAGTGGTATGATGTGTTGCCCGGATCCCTATTTCTTGGAAGATCAATGCTCCAATATCTATCTTGATACCAGTCATGATACAGACAATGAGAAGGGCATTCTCAATGGCTATTTAAGTCTCATTCCGAGTTGGTACGAATCGAGAAGTAACAAAATTGGGCCAGTAACGACCCTCTCTCGTGAGATCCTCCTTATATATCTTGTGCCGAGGGTTGATCCAAGCGGGAGTCCCCTCTGCTATCACTGACGCAATCCACCCACGTTCATTTTCACTATTCACAAATTTAGCATTGTATTCAACAGTGCCTGCACTCCAACCAGGGAAGTATAACTTATATATGTCGTCAGCGTCGCAGGATACACTCTTCTCCATAACTAGGATAGTATCATTGAAAATTCTGTTACGTTTGTGGTGCGCTGTCCTAGAGGCTCCATAGGAAGCATATAATTCCCTCGCACGGGTCTCATTGTACTTCGTGTGTGGCTCAGTTAAGCACTCCCATATCCATGTTTTTATGTTCTCCAGTATATGGGGGTACTGGTCTTTCAGCCCGTTCAAGCTCAATTGTTTTTCAGTCAGGATTTTGCGCTTGGGAAGCCCTTCTCTATATAGTTTCCTGGGCCCCTCAACCCTAAATCGGAGTTGGAAGTCTTCTCCTTGTTTCCTTATCTCTTCAACCTCTAAATTGATTCGTGTTTCCTTATCTCTTCAACCTCTAAATTGATCGAGGGCCTGAGCTCCTCCTCCTCAGACTGGTAGGGACGCTTTGCCTGTGATGCTTTGCGGCTGGTGGAAGCCTTTTTTGATGCAGAAGATGAATGTTTATTTGGAGCCATATCTACACAATGGGGAAGTGTGAGTGACATTATTAGTAATACTAAGAAGAATCAGAAAAATTTATAGAAAAACACGAAATGCAGCCTGATTCTGCGATCGGAAAACCATAATGCGGACTGCAGAATCGTCGTAAACCTATTAGCCTCAATTGGGGTCTCATTCTGCGGTGGGTTATGCGATCGCATAACCAGTATGTGGACCGCATAACTATCGCAAAATGGACTTGCACAAAACATACATCACAAAATACGATCGTAAACCCCACCGCATAGTGGAGAATGCAATCCCAGAACAACCACAAAATACATGGTTCAAAACTAGGTATTATGTGCAGCTCTGCGATAACTTTGCGGTCCGCATATCAATTATGAGATCGCAAAGTCACCAGATTTTACCATCTTCATCAGAATAATTAGGGTTCTATTTTACGGCCAAAATGGCGACCGCATTTCAACTTTGCGAACCGCAAATGCCTTCTTCTTCAGGATACAAACAACCATCTCAGCAATGGTGGTCCTATTTCCTTCTACCCATTATCCCAGCTAGTGTACAACCTAGAATCGACTAAACTATGAAGAAATAACTAAACACAGTAACTCATAAACACATATTTGTAGAACGGGATGATTGAGAATCAACGAGCACACAATATGAATCGTAAACAAGAAGAGTGGGGGAACGGGTACATACCAGCGAGGCTTAGTGTTCACACTAGAGGGATGAGTTTGAAGATTTGAAGCTTGGACGTTCGATTCTTTGTTGTTTATTGCCTTGTGTCCATTCGTATTTTCCCCCTTTTTGTTTTGCTCTGTTATTTTTTTTCTTTGTTATTTTCACCTTTTTTTTGTTTTGTTTTGAGTGAGTTAGAGACTAGAAAAAAATGCATCCACATACCTTGTTAGTTATGTAGTAGGTAAAGCACCGTATTACACACAAAGCGACCGCATATGTGTTATACAGTGGGTTCAAGTGAACTGATGAAGAGTTAGAAATGTTGTGCACAATGCGATCGCATAAGTGAAATGCGGTCCGCATAGTGCACAACCATATCGCATTCTGACACCAAATTTTGGCCAAACCCACTGCTTGGGTATGCGATCAATATGCGGTCCGCATAGTTAAAATGCGACTGCATCTTTGCAGCGGACTTCACATAGCAATTTTTCTTACCTTTCTCATGCATTCCCACCATGTGTTGTGATATTTTGAACCCCCTGCACTCTAACACACACTTTAAATTTCTCAAGTAAATCTATCTATCAAAAATTAAAAATTCAAAGGACAAAAGAGTGTTACCACACATGGGTTGTCTCCCGTGAAGCGCTTGATTTAACGTCGTGGCACGACGAAGTTGATATTCCTTTTGATTCAATTGGTGTTCGGAAATGGACCATCTTTCAGTGCCAATTGCTCCACCACATGTTTCTCTCCATCTGTACCTGAATAATTCTTGATGCGTTGGCCATTTACCTTGAATGTCTGGGACCCATCTTCCGATGCTAGTTCCACCGCTCCATAAGGACAGACATTGATCACTTTGAATGGACCGGACCATTTGGATTTGGGCTTGCCTGGAAACACTCTTAGCCTTGAGTTAAAGAGCAAGACTAAGTCACCCGATTTGAATTCTCTTTTCGGGATTTTCTTGTCATGGACAAACTTCATCCGTTCTTTGTACACAGCTGCACTCTCATAAGCATGGAACCGGAATTCCTCTATTTCATTGAGTTGTGTGAACCTCAAATTAGCAGCTTCGGTCCAGTCCAAGTTCAACCTTTTCAATGCCCACATAGCCTTTTGTTCCAATTCCACGGGTAGATGACAAGCTTTACCGTAAACCAACCGATAAGGAGAAGTACCGATAGGAGTTTTATATGCCGTGCGATATGCCCACAAGGCATCATCTAGCTTCCTTAACCAATCGGTCCTATTTGCGTTAACAGTTTTTGCTAAGATGCTCTTGATCTCCCGATTAGAAACCTAAACTTGACCACTTGATTACGGATGATAAGGTATGGCCACCTTGTTCTTGACAACATACTTCTCAAGCAGCCCCGAAAAAGCTTTGTTGCATAAATGAGATCTACCGTCACTAAGAATGGCTCTAGGAGTGCCAAACCGAGTGAATATGTTTTTCTTCAAGAAGGCAGTCACACTTCATGCTTTATTGTTCGGTAAGGAAACTGCTTCAACCCATTTGGAGACATAATCAACAACGACCAAGATATACTTCATTCCGCAAGAGCTCACAAAGGGACCCATAAAATCAATTCCCCAAACATCGAAGATTTCTATCTCCATTATAAAGTGCATTGGCATTTCATGCCTCTTGGAGATTGATCCTTGCCTTTGACATTGGTCGCACGCATTGACCATTTAGTTAGCATCATGATAGATTTGTGGAAAATAATATCCATATTCAAGTACCTTTGCTGCCATTCGGTTTCCTCCGTGATGGCATCCGACCGGTGATTCATGGCATGCCTTTAGAATAGGCATAATCTCTTCTTCTGGATTGCATCGTCTAATCATATTGTCAGCACACACATGGAACAAGAATGGATCTTGTCAATAATATTGCCGACAATCTCTCAAGAACTCTTTCTTTAGATATGACTCCAATCCCTCCGGAATAAGGTCACTCACCAAATAGTTAGCAATATCGGCATACCACGGAGCAAAAGTGCTAGACAATGCCAATATGTACTCATCTGGAAAAGTATCATTGATTTCAAGATCTCCCTTTGGTCTCCCTGCCTCCCAATTCTTGACAAATGATTCGCCACTTGATTTTGAGTTCCCTTGCGATCCTTGACTTCAAAGTCAGATTCTTGCAACAACAAGACCTATCAAATCAACCAAGGCTTTGCATCCTTCTTTGCCATGAAATAGCGAAGAGCTGCATGATCTGTGTACACCACCACCTTAGACCCTAACAAATAGGCTCGGAACATGTCAAAGGCATAAACAATGGCAAAAAGCTCTTGATCAGTTACCGTGTAATTCATTTGTGCCCCATTGAGTATTTTACTTGTATAGTAGACAAGATGAAGCACTTTGTTGTGATGTTGGCCAAACATCGCTCCAATGTCTGCGCCACTGGCGTCACACATTAGCTCGAAAGGAAGAGACCAATCAGGTATGACAATAATAGGTGCCGTGGTGAGCGTTAGCTTTAGTTCCTCAAAGGATTTGAGGTATTTCTCATCAAACACAAACTTGGCATCTTTTTCAAGGAGTTTGCACATAGGATTAGCAATCTTGGAGAAGTCCTTGATGAAGCGCCTATAAAACCTGGCATGACCCAAGAAACTTCTAACACCCTTTACGGAGGTAGGTGGAGGAAGTTTAGAAGTAATCTCAATTTTAGCCCAGTCGACCTCAATGCCATTCTTTGAAATTTTGTGCCCTAGCACAATGCCTTCATTTACCATGAAGTGACACTTCTCCAAATTTAGCACAAGGTTGGCATCCTCACATCTCTTAATCACTTGTCTTAAATTGTTAAGACAATGCTCAAAAGAATCACCAACTACCGAGAAATCATCCATGAATACTTTAAGAAAGTCTTCTACCATGTCGGAGAAGATGGGCATCATGCACCTTTGAAAAGTGGTCGGAGCATTGCACAAGCCAAATAGCATCCGGCTAAAAGCAAAAGTGCCTTACGGGCAAGTGAAAGTAGTTTTCTCTTGATCTTCCAAAGCGATGTTGATTTGATTGTAGCCGGAATACCCATCGAGGAAGCAATAGAATGATCTCCCCGCTAGCCTATCAAGCATTTGATCAATAAATGGCATAGGTAAGTGGTATTTGCATGTAGCACTGTTAATCTTCCTATAGTCCATACACACCCGCCATCCGGTCTTCGTTCTAATTGGGATAAGCTCATTATTTTCATTTTCGATCATGGTCATGCCTCCCTTTTTCGGCACACATTGCACCGGGCTCACCCAAGAACTATCAGCAATTGGGTAGACTACCCCGGCATTTAACCACTTGATAATCTCTTTCTTGACTGCCTCAAGCATTAGTGGGTTCAACCGATGTTGATGTTCCACACTTGGTTTTGTCTCGCATTCCAATTGGATTTTATGTTCACAAATTCCCACGGGGATCCCACGGATGTCCGCAATTGTCCATCCAATCGCTTGCCTATGCACTTTCAAGACTTCAAATAATTTGTTTACCTGCAAATCATTTAACAAAGACAAAACGATTACGGGTAAAGTATCATTAGGGCCAAGAAATTTATACGGGTAAATTTATACTTTAGGCCCTACTCTACAGGTCAAGAGAAAGCTTTGCCAGAGTATAAGTATAGGATCCAATACCCTCCAAGGCATTTACCGACTCCATGTACCCATCCATGTCTCCACAATCAAAGTTTACCAAAATAGCCGCCAATGCCTCACCAAGGCAATGTTCTTCTATTTTCAATTAGATGGCATCTTCTGCCTCATCAACAACATCTATCACTGAAATACTCTCATACTCATGGGGTAGTTTCATACCCTTCATCGCTTGAAAAATGACATCTTCATCATTCCCCCGTAATTTAATTTCGTTCTGCACTGAATCCATGAGTGCTCTTCATGTAGCTAGGAATGGTCTCCCCAAAATGATAGGGATCTCCTTATCAAACGGACAATCAAGAATCACAAAATCGGTTGGCAAATGAAACTTCCCCCTTTTACAAGAACATCGTCTACAATTCCCACCGGGCGTTTGATTGACCGATCAGCCATTTGCAATCTCATACTAGTAGGCCTTGGCATAACTAATCACACTTGCTTATAGATGGAAAGAGGCATTAAGTTGGTACTAGCCCCATTATCACATAGGGCTCTTGCTAAATCATGGGCTCAGATGGTACAAGGGATGGTGAAAGCTCCCGGTTCTTCTTTCTTTTGCACTTTGGTTGTGGTTATAATAGAACTAACCCGGTGAGTCATGTTTACTACCTCATTCTTTGTGGTCCTCTTTTAGGTGATCAAATCCTTGAGATATTTGGCAAACCCCTGCATTTCTTGAAATGCCTCCAAGAATGGAATGTTCACCGACAATTGCTTTAGGATGTCATAGATTTTCTCAAGCTTGCTATCATCAACCCTCCTCACTAGTCTTTGAGGAAAAGGAAGAGGAGGTAGAGGAATAGATGGAAGAGTTTTTGATGTCTCTTTTACTTTTTACTTAACCTCTTCCCGGTTCTCTTTTTGCACTTACAATTCATCTGGAATCTTTTCAACCTCGACAACACTTGGCTCTTCAACCTCAACCCTTTGTTCGAAAACCTCCCAATGTTCTGGGACATCGGGCGCCTGTGTTGAGGATTGTCTCGTCTGTGAGGGAGGAGGATCTTGGGGTGATAAGGATCGAGTGCGGATGGGGGAAGGCGTGATTCTTCAAGTACCTTCCCCCGAGGAGAGTGCCAAAGCGTACGTTGTGGGTCTTTTGAGCGTGCATACCCACGTTCTTGTGTCAGCTCCCCCGCACCGGGTCGTGCTTGCTTTCTATAAAAGGTACCAAGTAACATTGGTGCAGGTTCATGCCATCTTCTGGATGATAGTGCAGTTTATGACATATTTTGCTGATAAGGCCGATATAGAGTTCACCTTTAATCACCTCATAAGGTTATACCTACTGTTGCATTATCGGGGCCTAGTTTCTCTTTAGCGTAGGTCCACTCGAGCTCCTTCGATCAGCAGTGAGGAGGATGAGGACCGCAAATGGATGAATCGGTTCGTTTGAGTCCGGATGACCAACATCATCCTCGATGAATTTTTACCATTCCCCGAAAAATGGAACTTCTCATGTAAGTACTCTATTCGTTCTATCTTTCTCTTCATATGAGGTTGGCCCCGTAAAGATGTGTTCCTGTCTTTTGCTTACAACAACTCATTGGTTGCCTGACGAGGTTCCTGACTTAGCCGAATGGTCTCGTAAGCTAGCAACTAGCTGGGCTCTTGATATGCACCAGTGGCAATATATTTCGAAAGGGAGATGGGAGGTGAAGCATTATGGTATGTGCCCGGTGTTTCCCCTCTTTTCTAGAGATGGTTTCCCTTTTGCTTACTCCCTCAGTTTCTCTGTTGCAGATACTGGGAGTTTACTCGATGTGAGACTGGATTTCCCAAATGACGAGGAGAGATTACTAGCTCAAGTGTCAAGGAGTGTTGGCAAAAGGAAAGATGTTCCGTGGTGCAAGAAGGCCTGCGGAGAGATGCTCTCTCCGCGGTGGCCGAGGGGGAGTGGTTTGGTAGGCTGACAAGCTTTTGGGAGTGATGCACCATCCGGGGTCAACTCGGCCTTCGATGAGGCTCATCGTCTCGGCCTCGTGGTAAGATTTAGATCGTGGTAGGAATGATCTGGCCCCATACTCCTTTCTCTTCTGTTTACTCACCCGACTCTTCTTCTTCAGGCTTTATATAGGCTGTAAATCCCGTTGCTTTGCTGTGAGGCTCTATTGTGGGAGGCCCGAGAAAGGGGAAGATCCCTTGAACTTCTTTATGCTACAAAGGAAAATGAGCTCGTCGTTTTATGGCATGGGGAAGACATAAGCCGTGCCCGGGAAACCCTCCTAGAGAAATAGGTGTTCCTCACTCCATGTTGGCCTGTATTCCCCTTTTCTGTCCTGTCATCTCTAACATGCTGCTGTATCAGTTGAAGGACAAGGGGGACGAGCTGGAACAACTTTAGAGCGAGGTCGGTGCGACTAAACGTGACTTCGCTGAGCTGCAGGCGCGTGTTGGTGCGTATTACGTGGCCAAAGAGAGGTCTTAGGCTGTGATATCCACTCTTGAGGTGCAAATTTAGTCTGTTTATGCTAGTGATTCTTCCCGGGCAAAGATGATCGTGAGGCTCTCATCCGAGCTATTGAGGGTGAAAGCTGAGGTGGTGAACGTCCGGGCTGAGGTTTTCATAAATAGCACCAGGGTAGGGCAGGATATGGCGGCTCATTCAAGGAGTGCTACTACCTCTAAGGCCGAGCTGAAGAAGGCCTTGGATCGTACAATCAATAGCAGGGAGTGCGAGTGGTGCACATCCCGAAGGGAGACCCTCAAGGAGATTCATGCCAGGGGCTTCGATCTTACAGAGGAGATCGAACAAGCTAGAGGAGTGGAGTTCGACACTATGTTCCTGATATCCGATGATGAGGGAGACGAACAGGAAGCCGCCGGGCCATAGCTGCTGGAAAAAGGGGAAAGAATATTCCCTACCTTCTTTGTTTTGAATATATTGCTTTCATTATACCATGTGGGCCGGGATTGCACCTCGCCATCAATATGTTATAACTAGAGGGGGGAACCCCGCAACTTATATCTTATGATTTTCCCATTGTTGGTGTTTCTATCGGGTCGAGTTGATCCCGAATTTACCCTTGGTCTTGTGCGCTTCAACTGTTTACGGGCTCAGTCTCCGAGCCGCGTTGCGATTCAAGATGTAATTGACCCTCAAATTACCTTAAATTTCCGATTAGCGATAGTGCCTTCTTATTTCCCGCCCTTGGGCATTTTGCTATTTTCGGGCCCAATCTTCGGGTTGTGTTACGATCCGGGCTATAATTGGCCCTTACATTTCATTGAGACCCTGGCGACAGTAGTAATTGTGCCGTGCCCATAGGTGGATTGCAATATTCCGGCCCAGTCTCCGGATCACATTGCGATCCGAGCTGTAATTGACCCTTAGATCTTACTATATTTCCGGTGATAGTGGTATTTATGTCGCGCCCTTAGGGATATTGCACTTTCCAAATCCGATCTCCGAATTGCGTTGCGATTCAAGCTGTAATCGACCCCTAGCCTTTATCGAATTTTCGGTGATGGTATAGTGTCACTTATGCTCCTTGGTCGTAGAGACCTCTAGATACGTGGCCCGTAGGCTTGTGAAGTTAAATATTTTGGTTCCGGTCTCTAAATCAGGTTGCGATTCGAGCTAATTTCTATCCTCAAGTGGTCAAAATGCTTTAGCTGGCGGCTATGGCTTTTACGATGTTAGGTTCTTTCCGCCATATCCTGCACTTACTTTTACGCTGTTAGGTTCTTTAGCTGGCGACAATGGGATCAAAATGGTTGATCCCATAGTTTTGCTTAGCTGGAAATAATGCCTCTTACACTATTTTTTTGCCCGTGGGCATTGTGTGTGCTTTGTATCCGCTCATTAAAGGTGTTTCTGTAATATTTTCCTTGACCAGTCATAGGTTCAAGAAAAACCTCAATTTAAAGTCGTTGTCGGCGATGATTTGAGCGCCTCGTAAGGTTCATAGCTCATAGGTCGAATAGATCGATGCCTTGCATGTTCTAACCGATTCTTTCCGAAGTATATCGAAGTAATGGCCTGTAATTTTTTTAGCAACAGTCGGGTGTAACCAAGTTGCATTTTTTGGATTGTTTCAGCCGTTTCTACCGTGGTCGTATGCGTTTAGCCGTAGCCATTTTGTATCCCCTAGTGATAGTTTAGGCATCTACATCGAGGGTATGCCCTTTAGGGAGTCTTACAAATGTGACGTATTGCCTAAGTATCGGGCTTTTCATGCATGTTGAGTTCTTAAAGTTTGTCATGCATGTTGAGATCTTATAGTTTGTAGAATATATCTGTTTATGCTGAGGTTGCCTACTAAGGTCTTACATTTTTGGATTTTCCAGTGCGTGGCAATTGGCGACAATCTCCAAGTCATCGAGTTTGCTTAAAGACAGCTTCTCGTGAGCTCGGAGTTGTTTTTTGGGTGCTTGATGAGCTCGGAGTTCCGACCCTGGGGTTGCGCAAGTTTTCAAGTTGCTTATATTGAGTCTCTGAGTATATCGGATTCGTTCGGGCTTGAATACCTCCGCTTGTAAACTTGGATTTGTATCACGAAGGCTTCGCGAGCCCGGAGTCCCGACTCTTGGGTCGTGGGGATGCTAAATCATTTAAGTCTCCGAGTATATCGAATCTGTTTGATGGAGAAGCATTTGCCACGAATATGTCGAAATAATCTTTCTCCAAATAGGAAATGTGGAGAAGATACTCTTTATTGCTAACCAGATATAGGCCATGATGAAATGCCAAACATATATTTTTTTATTGCTCGGCGTGGATATAAGCTGTAAGTAAATACGATCTCGTTGTCATGAGCTCGGCCCGCACGGACTCAACTCCTTCAATTGTCTAACCCACTTGTATGGTTCTATTTTGAGAACTAGCCTGCCATTTATTGGCCCTTTAGAGGAGATGAAGCTCTTTTAAGAGAAAATCGTCACACGTCACCCGAATACAGAATGAAATCCAGCGATCTCATCGTAGCCCTTTCTGGAGGGCACGCTGCTCTGCTAATAATCTTGTTGGTGAGACCTATGTGTTGCAAACTCGGTCGAGGAAAAAGAGCTCAGTGGATCCTGCAAGGGCCTCGTATTTCTGAGTGGAGTTCGTGATTTATGAATGCCTTGGCTAATTGCCTGCATGTAGGTTAGTAAAAAGAGAAAAGAAAATCGAAGGAGTGGAGTAGTTCTTCCTTGCTGCGGGATACGTGGGCGTCGTTTTGAGATTTGGCGCTGGCACCGACGACTGGTTGGACGGTGAGGAATTTCCTCATGTCGCGCGTAGCTTTTTGTTGAATGCCTAAGTTCCACCCTTATCGGGGGGTCCCATGCTCTTTGGCGGAGAGGTGTTGAAATCACCTCCCTGTAGTATACCTGTTGTCATTCGAGTAAAATGCCCGCACTCCACAGGTTTAGCTCTCTAGTCCGAGCCTTAAGGAGCTGTATGGATGGAAGCTGCTTTCCTGATAGTTGCGGCGAGCGGCGTCTGGAAACCACCAACGGTTTGAAGTGTAGGGTTGGTTCGGTTCGTCGGTCTGAACTGCCTTATTGGCTTCAGTCTGACGCCATTGGCGTGATTAGTCAAATTTCTTGCACTCACGGTTACGCTTCAATTTTTATAAGATAAAAGTGGAACAAGAGAAGTTTCCTGTGTGTCAATATGAGGCTGAGGCAGAGTCTAGGCGCCCCTTCCTTTGGATGTAGGGGTTCTCTTTGTGTATATTTCCCGGATCTGTCGCCCCCGCGGTGGATACTTTCTTGCTGCATTTTTTGGACCTTTGAAGGGTGCCATTACCCATTTACCGCCGTGGCAATGCATTGTGGATTGTCGGCTTTATTTTTTCCTTGTCTTCTTCCTTCTTGACCGCTCGATGATACTTGGTGGATATCCCTGTCGAATAGCAGGATCGTCGTTCTCCCTAGCTAGCGGCCTCATGCGCCCTGTGGTTCTTGTGCCGAGCCGTACTTCTTTTGGAAGGGTTTTGGTCGAACGAGCCAAGGCAGCCCTCTGCTCCCAGCTTCACTTATGGTGAACACGATGTTTGATGTAGCGATGCTGAAATCGTGCCCGGCTGGGCGGAGTTTCCTTACCATCTGTGCTTTGTTGAACTTTGTTCCATTAGAGGTTCCTCGAGCATGCTGCCCTTGGGCCATATCCTTGACTTTGTGAGGTAGTTTGCACCTACAGTCGTTCCTTTCACGTGTTGTACATGTGTGATATCTCAATCCACTTCGCATCAGCTTCTCTGTCGGGAGTCTACTTGGAAATACCGAGCCCGATGAGGTTATCGACAAGTTGTCCATGGGAGACGATCGCTGTAAGAGCTTCCACGAACTCGGTTCGATCCTTGGAAGAGTTCCTCGAGCATTTTTACAATGGCGGGATCAGCCATCGATCCGTTGTTGCTTGACCCTTCGATCACTCGCTCGATGGGGGAACCCATCTCTGGTGCCGCCGTGCTGGGTTCCTTGGGAGGCTTTGCAGCTGGGCTATAGCCAACTGTCGTTCCTACAACATTTCAAAGATATCATGAAGATTGACTTCCTGTTCCTCCCGAAACAAGATTTTTTTTCTTTCCGTTGGTTAGCAAGCTGAAAGCTATCATTAGTGCGCGAGGCTTTGTCGACCTGTTGCGCGCCTTGTGAACCCAAGTCCACTTGAATCGACCCAGATGCGTTATTAGGGTCCTGTAGTGTCGCATTAGCCATTAGAATAGCTATACTGCTTTCGACATGGTTCCCGGGGTAGTCGTTCTCGATTTTTCTTACCGAGCCAGACATTAACAAAAAATCAAAAGATCTTGGACAAGAAAAGATTGAAGGACAACGTGCATTTACATGAAAAAACTATCAAGAAAACAATCACTATTATATTTAGCCCTACGGTGGGCGCCAAATTATTTACCGTGAAAATTGTAACAACAATTAAATTTGTAAATGGGATTCTAAAAATACGTAATCTATTCTAAAACTAGTTGTTAGGGCAGTGGATGCTAAAAACATTAAGTGTAGCGATAAAATGCGAGCCAAGACGAGGCAGTAATCAAACCGAAAATGACTAATTCCTGAGCGTGGAGCAGATCGATAGGGGACTCGGGGCCAAGTCTCGAGTCGGGATCGTGCTATCGGGGGCAGTAGGGGTAGGGATCACAAGCAAAGATACGACTAAGTATGTCTCCTTATGGCCATTGTACATCTAGACATGAATAAAACAAGAAAATAATGAACGCGAGGTGGCCTCAGGACAATATGAACAAATGGCTTAGAAGAAAAGAGAGAGAGATATATGTTATTGCGCTTATGGAGAAATGTAGCAACATCAGTCCTCTACAAAGTGGTATGGGTTCCCCTTTTATAGGCAGGGGAACGCGGCATGGTACATGATGCATTAAATGTAAAGGCACAGGGATAAGATGGCTTGGCATTGCGTTGTGTCAGGGCCTATTGGCTTTAGCTGCTCGTCTTGGGAGTTCCCCATCTTTGTAATTCTCACCGGGTCACGGGCGGACACCTAAGCCTCGAGACCACCGCAGGACCGCAAATGATCCTCAAGATAGAGAGCCCGATCCTGATCTCGCAGCCTCAATGTGCCATCTCGATATTCCGAGAAGGCCTTAATGGCGGGAGATGAATTCTCCTGATTTCGCCATATACAACATTCCAAGTTCTAGATGTTAACAAATGGCTAGGATCGGTACAATGAGAATTAGCAACTTCAGTTACAGGCTTTCTATTTTTATAATAACATCTTAAGAATAAATAAGTATAATTCCACCTACTAACTATTACTTCAGGCATGAGTCTTAGTTTTAGTCCATAGTGCACACATTTTTCCTTAAATGCATTTAATCTAGCACTTATATTACTTACTTGAATTACACCAACAACTCTCCTAACTAAAATAATTTAATCTCTAAATAATTCAAGGCCACTATTCAAAATCAAATTATAAATATTACATGCACATCTAACATGAAAAATTTCAGGAAATGGTGGATGTAGGTGCAATTTTAATATTGCAATTGTGGCATTGTTGTTAGAAGCATTATCAAATGACATACACAAACTTTATTTGCAAAATTATAAAATATAGAAATTTCATGCATAGTATCACTTATAAATGAACCAGTATGACTTTAATCTTCATCACATTTAAAAGCAATAATACGTTTTTGCATACAAACATTATCATCTGTCTAATGACATGTAACACTTAAATTGTCATTTCCATTTACAGCATGACTAATATCGTAAGTAAGAGGAACTTTGCAAGGAAGACTTGCGAAGAAATAACGTATATGTGTTTGATATTGTCCAACAAGCCTAATGATATCTGCTCTACATGTACTTCTAGGAAAACCTTTAAACATATGGTTATAAATTCTTTGAATATAAGTAACAAGAAACGGTGAAGAAGCAAAACTAAAAGGTAACCAACCTAAAACAATTATTTTAGCTAATTCTTCCCGATCTTTCATAATATCGTATTTACCAAATAACCCCATAGAACTCGGGTTATATTTTTGTTGCCTAGATGCCTCTTGTACTCCACAATCAAGAGGGTGTTTCTCTTCCATATGGCTACGAAGTTGACTCGTTCCCCCTCCCTTATCGGGCTCATGTTCATAATGTTCACTACAAATTTTACATTTTACATTATTTTTTTGATATTCTTGTCTTTCAAGAAATATCCATCGCTTACTTCTTAATTGTTGATTCTTCTTAATAGGGAGGCCTACTTGTTCCACTCCTAACATTTTGAGTTTGACTAGCATTACCAGGTGTTGTTGGTGGTGCTTCAAGATTGTCGGGCAATTGAATATCATCTAAATTATCATCCATACAAAAATTTTCTTGTATTCGCTCATAATCTACTTTTAAATTTTCAGGTGAACTTTCAGAAATATGTGTAAAGCTACTAGAAGAACCAACACCACCTCTTGATCTTTTGGAAGTTTTCTTGCTACCCTCTCTACTAATGAACACTTTTTTGGCCGCTCTAAGTAAATCCATTATTTAAATTAAAGTAAAAAATAAAATTAATAATTCTAATTAATAAAATAAGTGTACACCAAATAAGAGAAAGAGATGGAACGAGTGTACCGGAATTCCGAATGCCGCACTAATTTTGAATTTTTGATATCAAAAATAAAAATTCAATTGATAGACCGAAACTTGATAGTTGATAGTTGGTACTTGATACTTGATACCATACTTCACTTGAATACTTGATATTTGATTATAATAATTTATAATGGCTAAACTAAATAAATGATGAAACTTGAAATAATAAATAATTGATAATTTGTGATTTGAGAATTTAAGAACTATTATACCATGAGAGAATTGAGACTTTAGAGACAATTAGAGTAGTAAGAGAGTGAATTGTGAGAAAAAATAAAGAACAATGGGGGCTATTTGTAGATTTTAAAAGTTTAAAAATATAATTTTCAATTATTAGGGGTGGGAGGGCTATATTTTTAATGGGGGAGGGGGGTGGCAATATAATCAAAATCTGACCATTCTCCAATGGTCATTTCTCAATTTGAACGTTGGGAACGGTCCAATTAATTTTTTAAAAAAAATATCCAATGGTAACCGGGCTCCTAATAGGCTGCAGCCTGTTAACAACCCGTTAATGGGTCACGGCCTAGGCATGTTTGATGCACCGTTAAGTCTAACGTGTTCGTCCAAAACCTGCCCGCAACCAACCCGTCCCAACCCACCAATTAGTGAACAGTAGCGGGCTGATCCGGGTTGAAGCTGGTTGAAAACGGGTCAGCCCGAGACAATTAATATATATATTTCATGCCCCCAGGTCCCGATAGACAGGCCGAGAGCCCTCCAAGTAGGCTATCAGCTCAGCGGAAGATGTTGGTGCACTCCATTTCCTTCGGAGTAGCTTGTTCGGTTAGTGTGATTTAGATGTGTATTCTTAGAGGATTGTAGATAAAAGTCATGTACTTAAAAGTTTGTATGGCCTTGTCGGCTGATGTTCTGTGTATGAGTAGTTATTTTGTCCTTAAAGGCCCGTACGTCATATGGAATAGTTTGTTTAACATATTGTATTTTACTTATCTCACGGCAGCCTTCTGGCTTAGTTATCCATGATAATATGACATGAAAACATACGTTATGGTGGTACTCGGTTGAGTAAGATACCGGGTACCCGCCGTGGCCCATCGGTTTGGGTCGTGATGGAAGTGGTAGCAGAGTTGTTCTGTTCTAGGGAGTCTACAAGTCGTGTCTAGTAGAGTGTTTATTATGGGTGTATCGTGCACCACACTTATAAGCATGAGGCTACAGGGCATTTAGGACTATCACTCTCTCTTCTTACTCTAGATCACGTGGTAGAGCTCACTTATAATAATTAAAATTCTGAACATCTATTTTTATTCGTAATAAAATGATGCCTACATTCAGAAAGATAATCTTTAAGAGATATAGCTGTAGAAGTGTTGAATTAGAGGAAGTCGACTTTTTATCATGCTTATGATAATTAAATGTGAGGTATTCAGCAGATCATGTGCGTAGTAAATGGTGTAAGCCCCTTGATAAGGAGTCTTTGCGCAATAATACCTATCCACCTTAATGGTGAAAGACAACCAGAGATTCAAAAAATAAATACAAGTTTCAACAAGCAAAAGAAGCAAGATGAAGAAGAGTAAGAGGCGCCCAGTTGATGAAGATTAACCGTATTTCCAATTCAAGAAGAGGAATACAAGCTTTTTGAGTTGCCTTTGATCGTAACAGAGGAGTGTACGATTATCCACATCGGTCTCAACTATAACCTATGGGAGCTAGCAGATATGGTTTAAGACAGGACAGAATATCGAGATCTGGCTGGGGTTAGAATAACCTAAAATGGTGAATTGATTGTTTATGTTAGTTGACATTTCCAAATAGTATTATAAAGGTGCTTATAGATCTCCTTGTGAGACACCCAGAAGGTGCATTCTAAAAGAGTAAAAATGGATATGGTAGTACAAGGATAGGCATTGGAATCCTTGAAGGGATAAATATTACCTTAGTGTATCTCCCATCCCTAGTAGAGAAAATAATGTTAGGCAACCCAAAGAACCAACTGATGGAACAAGGGGCACAATAAGCAAAAGAATGACTGTTGAAGTTTTCACAAGAAAGGGATAGGTATAAATATTAGCAGACTAATGAAAAAAGAGATAAGGAAGAATTATGAAAAAGATGCGACAGATGGAAGACAACGGTAGCTCAAAAATATAACGGTATTATGGGTTCCATATTCAGGTGAAGGAAGAGACAAGAGGTGATTGTCCTCAAGGAAACAAAAGAGCATTAGCCATGAAGTCATATCCTCATTTCAAGAAGTAAGTTAGTGACTCTAGCATGATTACCAATAGAAAACGCTAGACCCCAGAATAATAGAGATCAGTATGGGCTGGAGAACAAGATAAAGTAAAGACAAATTAGGGATTTAGTGATTTGATAATGGGCGACATCATGAGAATTAAACATTTCATAGCGGAAATAATAGAATAGACAACAAAAGAACATTCATGAGAAATTCAGAGAATAGTCATTCAGGAAGATGCTTCCGTAAAATAAGCAATGTGAGCAAAATTAAGATTAAAAGACTGTATGTGCCAGTTATAGTAATTCTCACCTCGCGAGTAAGGAATTTCATTATCCTTAGTACAAAAGGATTATCGTAAGTTGAGTAAGCATTATCAATGAGGTGGAAAGAAGCCAAAAATGAAGAAGTAGAACATCTATAGGCAGATTGCCATAGCTTTAACTTTTAGTACTCCCTAAAGGGGGGAATATGGAATGACGTGACATTATTTCAGAATTAAGTGGTTCCAGTAATTATGGAATGGTAAAGGAAGAATGCGATAATACGAAAAAGGGATGGGATTGCACCTATTCAATGTCTATAGTTATGCTACGATACCAGAGAATTATACAAACACGACGTTAGTAAATGGAAGTAAGGGTTCCTGCCCGAAATATTATTAATTAATAAGGAGCCAATGCAAGTGTCATGTTAAGACAAAGGAAATGATCCAAGAACGATTACACAGAATATTGATACGAGAATGGGCAAAAAAACAATTAGTAGTTGATTCAAGAAGATCCTAGCTATTGCTAGATAAGATAATACAGACAAATCAAAAGATTGTGCAAGATAAACGTAGGGAACTACAATATGGGGATTTATCCGCATAGTTATGACATCGTGATCCTTGAAAAATAACAATATAGGAGTTGGGGAAGTTAAAAAGGTACAGTATGGGTGTTACCAAAAAAAAATGCCACCATGAAGACAGTGAAAATATTAGTTCAGGAGTAACCCTATAAGCACAAGGGCATGGAGATAAGTAACAACATGTAATAATAGGCAAGGAAGAACGTCAAAAATTTTGCCAGGAATACAATGTGATAAGCTCACAACCTTATAAGATTCAGAGGATCCTCCCTAAATACTAAAATGAAAGACTAGCTGAGAAAGTAAGGAAAAAGGCTTCAACCTAAGCAGCAACCTAACGAGAGAATGGTCGTGTAATAAAAGTCTCACAACAACATTGGAAGCACTCCAAAGGAAAGTGGCGCCTACCGTGGCTAATAAACAGGAAGTAAAAATTAAATGTAATACTCGAGATCATATGAGTTGCATGAAAACTATGACATGTGTGGGCACTAAGATAAGCTACATATGGATAAAACACAGGGGCAAAATGACTAGGAAAAGTAATATCTTACCTTGAAAGAAAGCTAAGATGGAACAAAAGAAATTGTTCGATCAATGATCCAGAGTTGGTTGCGTTAAGAACGCACTTAAGGGTACGGGGCTTTATACATGCAAAATATAAAGAAGTAGAAGATTCTGATATACATTAAAATAAATAATTGAGCCTAGTCATAGACAAAGGATTGAATTATTGAAGGATTGTATCATGTATATTCCTCGGCATCAATAAAAGGATAAAGTAATAATCAATACAATGAAACGAAGGTCAGGAGATAGCTTAAGCCTACATAAAGGCTGATCCGAAGAAGGAGGAAACTAAAGAGTAACACCAATGAGGTAAATTAGGAATCTGATTATTGGACATAGAGAATTATAGAAATTTTGATTGATAACATTACAGGGTCACTCTTTATATTAGAGGTACAAGAGGGATAGTACGACAACCATATTCTATAACGGCCCTATGATGAAACCGGGCAGGAAAGTAACAGCCTTATAAGAAGACAATATGAAGCTCCCACAGGAATGTAGTTTTAAAATAAAGCTCCAAGTTGTGGCTGTGAAACATACCTATGTGGAAGGGAGGTTATGAAAGAGATACAAGATGTGATGCGAGATTTTAAGTTAAGTAAGGTAAAGGTGAACAACGTACAAGATACTCAAATACATAATGATGGGAATAGTCCATAGTTCAGATTTTAAGTTTATTCGTTCTTTGCTCTTGAACTTGAACTTGATTTCTTGATTTGAAATTATTTTCTGAAGCTTGAAACTTGTAGAGAAAATTACGGTGTTCGATCCACGAGCTCTCTCTTGCTTATTGTATATTTTCTGAGTTATGAAGACCCCTATTTATAGTTGTGGGAGGGAAGAGTTGTAATGAGAACAAATTCTTTTTGACCAATCACATTGAAGCATAGCAAGGTCGCATTTGATTAGCAAGAACATGTCACTTGCGCATGTGGCGCGATTTTATTGGCTTTTTAATTTGACCTGGCACGCCTTGTCATTTTGACACGTGGCGCGATACTATTCTCTATTTAGTTTGACTTGGTATGCCATGTCATTTGACACATTCACAAAATTGGGTCTTTAGGAAGGCAACATCTTGGACTTAATATAGTGGGTTAATCATCTTTAACCTAATTAAATGAGCTAGCACAATGGATTAAGACTTATTTATTTATTCATTTCATATATATTGCACTTATATAATTAATTAATTTATATTAGCCCATAATATCTACTTGGAATAATACATTCAAAATACAGTCAAAATTATTTTAACTAATATAAATTGTAACGATCCGACCGATTGTTTTGAGCATTTGAATTACATTCGGTTGTTTGAGGTCTTGAGTAACTTCATATAATGTATTATGACATGCATGTATGGTTAGTTTTGGTGTTCGAGTGATTCAAAATTGATTTGGAATGATGATTCTCTATTTGGAAGCTTTAAGTTGGAAGAGTTGATCGAGTTCGACTTTTATGTATTTGACCTAGAATTTGATTTTCGATGGTTCTAGTAGCCCCGGATGGTGATTTTGGACTTGGACGTATGCCTAGATTTGCATTTGGATGTTTCTCCAAGGTTTCGGCTCTATTTGATGAAAGTTCAAAATTTAAAGGTTTGAAAGTTCATAGGTTTGACCCGTTGTTGACTTCAATGTTATTGTGTTCGGATTGCTGTTCCGGGATTTGGAGTAGTTTTTTTTATGTCATTTGTAACTTTGTGTAAAATTTGAGGTGATTTCGAGTTATTTAGACGTGTTTGGCCTAAGTTTGGAATTTTGAAATTTAAAATAGTTCATTAAGCTTGATTTGAGGTGCGACACATGGTTTTTATGTTATTATTTATGATTTGAGTCCTCGAGTAGGTCCGTGTTATATTTTGGGACTTGCTAGTATGTTCGGACAGGGTCTCTAGGATATTGGGTGAGTTTCGGGGTAGCTTTGGACTATTTCTAGGCCTTTTTCAGTTGCTATTTTTTTGCTATATGGGTGTGACTCGCGATCGTGGGCCTTTGGGCTACATTTGTGAAGAGCAAATTGTTGTTTCGGCCTTGTGAATCATGATCGCGATAGACCTTTTCTTAATCACGTCGAAGAATTTTTGTTGTCACAGGACTAAATTTGGAAGCTTATATCTTGTAATCTTTAGAAAATTTGGAGGTAATACAAAAAGAAAGTTGTAGCCCTTTATTTCAAGTTTTTAGAATATATAATCGTATGTAATTTGGAGTTTTGTACAAAATGTTATGGCCGTTATACTAGAGGTTGTCTGGGAAGAGTTGGGCAAGGATTTTACAGGTTTGTTCATCGCCATCACGGGGTCTTATTGGGGGGCGATCACGAAGTGTAAAACGATGCTTGGAATTTTATGAACCGCGATCGTGAAAAAGGATGACTGACAGTGCATTAAAACATCTAAATTCGGGATTTTTAGTTCATTTTTTTCACCTTTTGAGTTCCTTAGAGAACAAGTAAGCGATATGGGAGAAGACAAACACCTAAATCTCGAGGGTAAGTAATTTTATCTTTGTTTTGATTATATATTTTATTTCTCCATGATCATTACACCAAAATAAAGGATTTTAAGAGAAGAAATTAGGGGTTTTAACTTGAAATTAGGAGAATGAATTTTGGTGTATAGCACATGAAATTGAGGTCAGATTTGGATGAAACTTATATGTTTAGACTCGCATTCGAATGGATTGTCAGTAGTTTTGAGTTTTGTCGGGTTCCGCAATGCGTTACCGGGTTGATTTTTTTGTTGACGTTGAGTAACTGATTAAAGATTTGATCTTTTTCGATATTTGATCTTTTGAGTTGGTTTTGGCTAGTTTTGAGCAATTTAGAGGTTGATTCGTACGGGATGGCATTTCTAGAGTATTGTTTGGCTTGATCGGTATTTGATTTGGCTTATTCGAGGTAAGTAACATATCTAAAATTTGATTGAGTATAGTTAACCATAGACTATGTTATATGAGAGGTGTTGGGGTGAGACATATGCTAGGTGACGGTTGTGCGTGCATTGATCGGGAATTCATGATTTGAGTGGACTTTAAGCTATTACTAGACTTGTTGTACTATCATGATTTATAATATCCATTTTTTCTTACTCTCTTGACTATTTGATCTTTAATTCATGTTAGAAATCATGTTTACGCTGTGTGGTTATTTGCTTGAGACATAATGGAGCTATTCTTGCTGTTAATAAGGTATATGCTGTAACTGCAATTATTTACTCAGTAACGATTCCTCATTTTATGTCATACCTCAGTCGATGTACATCAATTATCTGTTACATCACACATTGTTCTTTTCTTCCTTATGTGATATTGTTTTGACTAGGTTCTATGAGATTGTGAGCCCTTGAGACTTGAGAGGTTGTTGATTGATGTGGGTCGTAGAACTGTGTTGAGAGTAATTTATGGATCGGGTTGCACACCACAACAGGCCATTCTGACTTTATTGTTATTTGAATCGAGATGGATGATGCAACATGCCATATTGGCTCTGATTAGCTCTTGGGAAGGATCCTCCCCTCTGCAGTTTGGCATGCAAGTAGTGAACGCATGTACACTGATATATACATGTTCGATGGTGAGGGGCATTGATGCAAGGCACTCGTACACTGCTAAGTGATTGTGTATGTAATGAAATGTGGCATATAAGCCAGGAACTTAAGTGTGCTGAGAGTGAGTGTATGTGATGATATTTCTGTGATATCATTAACTTGACATGTACATTTTATTTGTAGGCATAGAGATGTATCTTCCTTATGCTAGACGATAATATGACCTTTGATGTTTTGACATGAATATTTGACATATAGGAGAAGAGATTAATCTTCCTCATGCTAGACGGTTGAATGAAATTTGACGACTTTACATGTAGGCGTAGCATGTATTTTTCTCATCCTAACTGGTAAACAAAAATTCTTATCTAATGTTGGGAAATTTGAAAAACACGGTGCTTAAACTCACGTTTAATTGATTTTCAGAGGTAAGATTTGGGATTTGGCTGTTATACTTGAAAAACATGTCTACTTTCCCGTAATCTGTGAGTAAGATGAGCATAATATCTCATGAGCTATTTACCTCTACTATGTTCACAGGGCTTCTTGCTACAATTTATTATATTATAATGAATTGTTATTGGCTATTAGTGTTGGAGTCTGACCATCTTATTTGCTTGTCACTGCTTTCAACTTGAGGTTAAGTTTGTTACTTATTAAGTATATGGGGCTGGTTGTAATCATACTACGCTTTGAACCTTGCGTGCAGATCTTTGAGTTGATGCCATCATGTATGGCAGGTGCTGGAATTGAAAATGTATGTACTTTTCAAATATAACTGCCACTTGTCGGTGGTAGATTTAGATTCACAATCTGTTTATGAACATTCCATACACATGTTGTATTTAATATAAAATCAGCTTTGTAAATCTAATGTCTTGGCGGCTCATGACTTGTACTATCAAGCCTTAGGTGATTGTATATAAATTCAGATATTTCAGTTATTGATTCTTAAATTCTCATTTTAGTTGTTGTTACTGTTATTCTGCTTACGTAGCCAGCTGGGTTAAGTTCCGTCACGACTAAGTGAATTTTTTATCGTGACAACTTGGTGTCACAACTCTAGGTTCGTAGGTTCTACGGGTCATGAGCAAATGTCTAGTGGAGTCTTGCGGATCAGTATGATAACGTCCATACCTATCTTCGATTGTCTTCAGTCCATGTAGGAAAATTTTACATCTTTCATTCCTTATCGTGCGATATTGATTTAGCTTGATGCGTAGCTTTTGAATTTTTTCCACTCACTCGTATGTGATATTAAGCACTCGATATCAGCTGTGCATCGACGACTTATGATTCGATGGATGATGTGCGATATGTGTTCTCTATGTTTTGGTGATGCGCCAGTCTGGAGGAGTTGTGGGAAGGTTTAGACTACAGCTTGGGCTTAGTGGTTTTGTTGTGTGAGTATGTATTTATGAACTCATGTATCTAGTAGTGGGATTGGTTGTTCGATTAGTGGTTGGATGACTATATGATGGGTATTATTTGACTATAGAAGGTGCTTAGATGGTTTGTATGTGATGGTAAGGATTTTTTTTGGGATTTGAAATAGACTATGTATGTTTGATTTCTATATGGATGTGTGGTACAATATGGGGATGTGGATGCGTTTGTGGATCTCTCAGTTGTTTGTTTTTGGAATGAAGTTGACTCCTATGTATTGTTGTCGAGTTTAGACTCGGGAAGATTTAGTGTTTACATAGTGGCTGTGGCCGTGAAAGGGCTTAGAGAAATCGATGTTCGAGTCTTAACATGTAGGTTATCTCCTAGGGGAGGTTCTGGTGTTGTGTGATCCCTATGATACTTTTGTGAAGAGTTTTATCTCTACCAGCGGGATGTGTATGTAATGCAATTTGGGTTTGAAGCGCTTAAGGAAGGTTGCAAGACTGTCGCAGGGATGGATATGCTCTTAACAAAAGATTTGATGTATTTTAAGGCTGGAGTTACATGAGCGTACACAGGATTTCTTTGACTTACAGTGGGAGATCATGGCAATTGTGGAGTAACGAAGAATGATATGGTTATCAGATGTTATTTTCTATTGTTTCGAGCAAAGTGGGGGAGTCTACTATCAACGATTAAGTGACATGGTCATGTGTTACATCGTTATGACTTGAAGAGGGTAATTTGAAGGATTGCTCGAGTAAGGAAATTTCTAGATGCAAGATCTATTACACTTTATAGATAAATGGAAATCTTGGAATGATTTGGGTTTTTTATTCATGATAGATGTAATGTGCTAAGAAAAGGGAGTCACTCAGTTGCATTAAGGTAAGGTTAATTCTTCGGCTACTGGGTGCTAATGCAGTACAGGTCGTTCGTCTCGTTTTGGCAGTGCATTTGAGATTAGAATGGGGTGGATGAATAAAAATAAGGATATAATATGTTCAAGATTCATATGTGGTATTTGATGAATATTTAGATTTGTAAAAGGCTAAGATATGATATTTACAATGCATAGTGTCGGGACTCGTGGTACTCCTGTATCATTATGGATTCTATATTTTAGTATTAAAGAGTTAAGAAATAGCATCAGACTAATAGAAGGTCTCTTTTGAGTGGGCGCTTTAGTTGCAGTACTGTTGGCTACTTAATCAAGAATACAATGGCTTATTGTCTTTAGGGCGACATAGTTTCATTCTAGGATCTCTTGTGGTGAGATTTGGCTAAAGATTGTGGTGTACTGGCAAGGAGAGGTGTTATCTTTAAAACAATTCGGGAGGAACTTAGAGAAATAAGATATCTTGGTAGTAGGTTGGATCAGTATGGTAATGGATATGATCAGTTCTTTTGGTTCTTATGATGTTGTAAGGCTTTACTGGTGTTTTGTTGCAATAATCTAGGGTTTGGCGACTTGCGTCACTTGGTTGAGTTAGAGGGATTCGGTATTGATGGCTTGGTCTTGTGTTAATGTGTTTCAAAGATTTCTCAATGATTTCTGCCACTACTTTAGACATATGTCTTCTACCAGCATAATAAATGTGTTATGTGTTTTAATTTTCTCTTGGATGGGAGTCAAGTGGAAAGTTTTTGGTTGAAAGAATATGTACCCTATTTGTGATTTAGGGATGATAATGTGCAACGACCTGGCTGGTTATTTAAGAATTAAAGCCCCGGTCCCCTATTAACGATATTTCCTCGTGTTTGTTGCTGCTATTGTGAGTTGCCGGGAGGATTTGTTTTGAGTTTCAATGAGTTTTGGGACACTTAGTCCCGAAATGTGAGTTTAAGTTTTAGAATTTGGAGAGTAGTTGAAGCAGTGTAAAGACGGCCTCAGAATGGAATTTTGTTGGTTCCGTTAGCTCCGTTGGGTGATTTCGGGCTTATGGGCGTGTTCAGATTATGTTTTGCAGGTTCGTAGCTTATTTAGGCTTGAAATGCAAAAAGTTGAATTTTTGAAGTTTTTGGTTCGATAGAAAGGTTTTGATCTAGGGGGGATGGAATTCTGAGAGTTGGAGTAGCACGGTAGCGTTGAATGTGACGTGTGTGAAAATTTTTAGGTCATTCAGAAGAGGTTTGATAGTCTTTTCGATTGAAAGTAGAATTTGGAAGTTTTAGGAATCCTTAGGTTTGGATTGCAGTGCGATTTTGTGATTTTAGCGTTATTTGATGTGATTCAAGGCTTGGAATAAGTTCGAATGTTGTTTTTGGACTGGTTGGCATGTTTGGTTGCGGTCCCGGGGGTTTGAGGTGAGTTTCATGTGCTTAACAGAAGTTGAATTTGACTTAGGAGAAATCTGAAGTTGGCTGAACCTATGATAACCGCACATACATGTGTGGGACTGCAGGTGCGGCGCAACAGAAGTGGCTTGGTGACTACAGAAGAGGAACTTGGTGGATGCTCGAGAAGTCGCATGTGCGAGAAGTCAAACGCACGTTCGAGACTGCAGGTACGGTAAAAGAGTCGCATATGCGAAAGTTGTTCATTAATGAAAAGTCACAGATGAGGCATAGTATCCGGAGAAGCAGGACCGCATGTGAGGTCCCAGAGCCGCATATGCGGTTCCACTAGTTAGAAAAAGGATAGAAACGAGGGATTAGTCTCAAAACCTTAGAAATTGAGTTGGAAGCTCAGGATTGGCGATTTTCGGATAGATTATCACCTGGGTGTTTTGGGTATGTAATTCGCACTCGGTTTTGATTAATTTCCACAAATCTAAGCTTAAATTCATCCTTTAAATTCGAATTTAGGGTGAAAATTCGGAGGAAAAATGGAAAAGTTCTTACGCCTAATTTTCGAGTTTTGATCAATATTTTGATGTCAGATTCATGTAATTTCTATCTATCTGAACTCGTGAGAGATTGAGGATTCCAAATTTTGGAAATTCTACCTTATTCCGAATTTGTAAATTCTACACTATAATTGTGTTTTCTTCCTTATTTATACTACTTGCCATTTAAGTCTACTGTTAGCTTAGGGAAGCATGTCTAAGTCACTTAATTGCTTTACATGCTCATACTGCCTTATTTGAATTTTTTGTAGCATGCTAGGTAAGAAATACATATTTTACCTTGGTACGGAAGTTGGATTGAATTGAATATTCTTCATGTTACTATTGTGTGTTTACTTTGCGACTACTGGACGACATCCCGGGAGATCCCCCTGCATGTTTACTTTGGCACTACGGATTTATATTCCGTTAGATCCCCCTACAGATTTATATTGGAACTACGAGACTGCACCCGGTAGATTTCCCCAGTACTGGGTATTTACATTTAGGACTAGAGATCAAGATTTTGGTAAATCCCCGTGCAGTATGAGTTG
Organism: Nicotiana glauca; assembly: GCA_026770625.1. Lineage (NCBI taxonomy): Eukaryota > Viridiplantae > Streptophyta > Magnoliopsida > Solanales > Solanaceae > Nicotiana > Nicotiana glauca. Next base: position 202,725 of record MU665072.1, read on the forward strand.
GAGTATGGGTCGACAGCTGGGAGATCCACTGGATATTTACATTTGGGGACTACAAGACGGTATCCTGGGTGATCCCTGGTTGTTATCTCTGTGTTGAACTGTATTTCTTCTATGACTATTTTGTCTCTATTGTAGTTGTTGTTACTCTTATTATCTTGTGTTACTATACTATTTCTTCTCTTCCTTATATATTATTCCACATGACCGGTAGGTCCCTAACCTTCCTCGTCACTACTCCATTGAGGTTAGGCTTGGCACTTACTGGGTACCACTATGGTGTACACATGCCCTTTTTTGCACATTTTTTTTGTGTGCAGAACCAGGCACTTCGGCTTAAACCTACTATCCTTGAGGCGAGGCGATTCTCCAGAGTCTTCGAGGTATATCTGTCACATTCGCAGACCGAGGAGTCCCTTTACAGTCTCTCTTGTAGTGATAGCCCTTCTATATTTTCTTTTGATTTAGACATTCTAGAGTTAGAGCATTTTTGTGGTATTCGTAGCTTGTGATTCATGGGATTCCGGGCTTTGGGAGTTGTTCGGTTTTGAGATCTTGTATTATATATGCCGAGCGGCATCTTAAACACTTTTATATTTTTTATCTTCGATTTTTATTAATTTATCCGCAGTTCTTCTAGTTCTTATCTATTATTTTATTTTTTTACAAGTTCTTAGGCTTACCTAGTCGTAGAGACTAGGTACCGTCATGATAGTTTACGGAGGATGAACTGGGGTCGTGATAAGTTAGTATCAAATCTCTAGGTTTGTAGGAGTCATAAATCACATGCCGGTTTATTAAAGTCTTACAAACCGATATGTAGACGTATGTGCTTATCTACGAGAGGCTACATAACTTTTAGGAAAATTCCACTTTATTTGATTTCCTTGTCGTGCGAGATTTTTGATATCACGATTCTAAACTTCTATCTTCTGTTATCTGATAGATGATGAGGACACGTGCTACTAGATATGATCAGGCACCCAGACCCCCTACTCGAGTGGTCAAAGGTCGGGGACGTAGTAGAGATCGAGGACGTGCACGTGGTGCAGCCAGAGCACCAACATGAGCTGCTACTGAGGAGCTACCAGCAACTCCCACTAAAGACCAGGCACCTGATACGCCTACTTCTACTACTACTTTAGATCTTCAGGATACTCTTGCTAAGTTCATCAGCATGTACAGCACTCTAGCTTAGGCAGGGTTAGTTCTACTTGCTGCCGGAATATCTCAGGCTAGGGGAGGAGCATAGAGTCCCGCCGCCTGCACTCTTGAGCAGCGAGTGCATGTTAATCAGTTATCATAACTTATTTTTGTAAAACCTGCAACCTGAGATTAGCCTGAGGATAGGGCATCAGCTTCTGAGGATGAGCAGCAGAGGCTTAAGAGGTTGAAAAAGTACAAGCCTCCTTTATTAAGTGGTCTAGCCTCAGATGGTGCTTTGTGATTCCTAGAGGAATGCTCCGTATCATCTGTACAATGGCTATATCAAGATAGATTGGGTTTTCCATCAGTACCTTCCAACTTCGAGGAGCCGCCTATGAGTGGTGGCGTACTCATGAGTTAGACAGTTCGGATGAGGTTGTATCCGCGACTTGGACTTAGTTTTTCAGATATGTTCCTGAGAGAGTATGTTCCTCAGAGCATCAGGGACGCATGGTGAATAGAGTTTGAGCATTTGCCTCAGGGATACTATGACCGTCTCTGAGTATGTTGTCCGTTTCACCAGCTTGGCCAGACATGCACAAGCTTTGGCTTCTACTGTTTGTGAGAGGGTTCACAGGTTTATTGAGGGGCTCATTCCCAGGATCGGTTCTACCATGGCTCATGAGTTAGAGATGGATATTTCTTATCAGCAGGTGGCAAGCTTTTCTAGGAGAGTGGAGGTTATGCATGCCCGGGATAGAGAAAAGAGGGAGGCCAAGAGGTGTCGAGAGTTGGGCCATTATTCTGGTGCAGGTGCTCCACCTGCAGTTCATCATGGTAGGGTTTATATGAGTCGCCTCGTTCATTCAGTTGTTCCAGTAGCCACTGGTATTCCAACTCTTCCTAAGCCTCATGACCTTATTATGCACCTCCAGTATCTAGTGCTCCTCCTACGCGGGGTGCTTTCAGTGGTAAGTCTAGCAGACCTAGCCTGAGCTAGTCATAGCCTCCACATCCTCGCAGAGCTTTTTTTGAATGTGGTGACTAATGCCATATGGTGAGGATTTCCCAGACATAGTAGTGGTGCACCTCCACAGACTTCTTAGTCACCGCATGACCCGCAGAGTTTTTAGGCTATGATTACAGCATCAGTTGCTACCCCACCTGCTCAGCCAGCTAGAGGTGGAGGACGAGGAAGTAGAGGTCGCACTATAGGGTGAGTCCAGGCCAGATATTATGCATTTCCTACTGGTACCGAGGCTATCACCTTCGATTCTGCCATCACAGGTATTGTCCTGGTTTGTCATAGAGACGCATCAGTTTTATTCGATCTACGCTCCACCTATTCTTATGTGTGTTCTTATTTTTCCCTATATTTGGGTGTATCTTGGGATTCTTTGTGTTGTCCTTTTTATGTTTCTACTCCCGTGAAAGATTCTCTTGTTGTTGATCATATTTATCGGTTGTGTTTGGTTGCTCTTAGTGGTTTTGAGACCAAACCCAATTTATTATTGCTCAGCAAGGTAGATTTTGATGTTATCTTGGGCATGTATTAGTTGTCGGCCCATTATGCTATTCTTGATTATCACGAAAAAACCGTGACACTGTCTATGCCTGGTTCACCGCGAGTTGAGTGGAGGGGTGCTTTAGATCACACTCCTAGTAGAGTTGTTTCTTTCCTTAAGGCTCAGCGTATGGTTGAGAAGGGGTGTGACGCGTATCATTCTTATGTGAGAGATGTCAATATCGATACCCCTTCAGTTGATTCAGTTCCAGTGGTAAGAGATTTATCTGATATGTTTCCAGTTGATCTTTGGGGAAGGCCGCCCGATAGAGATATTGATTTTGGCATCAAACTGTTGCCGAGCACCCAACAAATTTTCATGCCTCCGTATCATATGGCCCATCCTGAGTTGAAGGGTCAGTTGTATGAATTACTTGATAAGGGTTTTATTCGGCCTAGTGTATCACCTTGGGGTGCTTCTATCTTGTTTATGAAGAAAAACGTTCGTTTTATGCGTATGTGCATTAACTATCGCTAGCTGAACAAAGTTACAGTGAAGAACCGTTATCCTTTGCCTTATATTAATGATTTGTATGACTAGCTACATGGTGCACGAGTGTTTTCTATGATTGACTTGCGTTCAGATTACCATCGGCTGAAGATTTGGGAGCTAGATATCCGGAAGACTGCTTCAGGACTCGGTATGGTCATTATGAGATCCTTGTTATGTCATTTGGGCTGACCAATGCTCCAGCAGCCTTCATGCATTTGATGCATAATGTGTTTCGGCCATATATTAACTCGTTCATTATTGTCTTTATGGATGATATTCTAGTATACTCGCAGAGTCGGGAAGATCATGAGCAACACTTGAGAAAAGTGCTTCAGACTCTGAGAGAAAAGAAGTTATATGAAAAGTTCTCTAAATGTGATTTTTGGTTGGATTCCATGGCATTCTTGGGTCACGTGGTGTGGACTGAGTGGATAATGGTGCATCCTAAGAAAGTGGTGTAGGCATGTAATTTTTTTACCCTCCCCAAGATTTTACACAATTTAGCATTTAAACATTTAGTTTAGGTCTAATGTAGTTATTTCACCCAATGACCTAAATAAATCCTACTTACTCACCTTTAACACAATTTAAGAGCCGTAGACACCTAGACCTTAAGCAATCCGCCATTTAACACACAAGAGACCCTCCTCCCCCCAAACTGGGTCTTCTTCACCCCGCCCTAAACGCCAACAGAAGCTCATCTCTCACAACAACCATTACCGAGTCTCCCCACCTTACTGTTTTCCTGAAGCGAGTAGCAGCATATCGCCAGAATCCACGTGAACACCCTCACCATAGAAACCAAACCAGCGGCACCAATCTCCAGTAACAACACCTTCTGTTTCTTCCTCTTCTTCAAAGTTGCAACAATCGTCCAAACCCCCACGTTCAACCAAAATGCCACCATTAAACCACCCCAAAACCAACAGTTGTTGAGCCATGAAAGCCATTAAAATATTAGCTGCGCTCCAACATTAACACCAAGAAGAAAAACTCATTTTTACTACCATTCTAGGTTAATAGTTCAGCGAGCTCAAAGTTCTAGCCCTTCAAAACAGTTTTCGAATTTTATTTTGGACCAGGGAGAGGTCTGCTTGACATCGTTGCTTGTTGTTTCCGATTTGAGATTTGTCCAGCATCTGTTGGTTCAATCTTCATTTGTTTCGAGTTTTGGGTTGTTGTGTTTTCTCAATTTCTGTCCGTCTACTATTGGAAATTTCATCAAATGATACTTCAATTTTCAAATTTCGATCAAGATTGAAGTCCATTTGAGTTCGATCAGTCGAGGTGCCGTTCGAGGTTGAAAGTCGCAGTCTCCATTGGTGTTTTCATTCCCGGTATGTTGAAGTCATCAAAGGTCCATCTTCATGTTTCTTTTCAATTTATGTCATTTTCTAGTTATTTTTTTTTTTGAAGTATTGTCATTTGGTGCTTTGCTATTCTTCATTTGTTTATCTATCGTGTCAATGTTGAATTTGTTTTTAGTTTCCTTCACTTGAATGATTTGTTTGTCTTTCCGCTCTATTTCTCCTACTTTGCTAAAGTTTAGATAAGTTTGTTTGTCTCTATTTGCATAAGTTAGTTTCCCTCACTGAATTTTTCGTTTCTTTAAAAGCAAAATATATGTTGTTAGCATTTGAATCATAAGATTTTAATTAAAAGAATCGAAGGACAAATAAATGAATGGTTCGGGGGCTCAGACTAAGTGAAACAAATGAATTGGTCATTTTGCTTGCTTGTTGAATCGGTACAGGTTAGGTAGGAGAAACATTTGGACTATTATTTTGTGGGGAGAAGTGCACGGTTAGCCACTAATAATACATGTATTTAGTTTTAAGCCACTGTTCAAAATGTCTTTAATTTTTATCTACTGCTTTAATAAACATTAACCGCCTGGACGAATATACCCTTCTACTCATGTCCTTAACTTCAGGACATCAGAACTACATGTCCTTAACTTTTGAACTTGTAACCCTATGTTTAGGACTTCAAGACTACATGTCCTTAACTTTTGAATTTGAAACTCTAAGTTCAGGGCATCAGGACTATATGTCCTTAACTAGGGGTGTTCATGGTTCGGTTTGGATCGGTTTTTCCATAAAAAGAAACCAAACCAAATAAGTCAGTTTTTCAAATATTAGAACCAAACCAAATCAATTAAGTTGGTTTTTTCTCGATTCGGTTTATGTCGATTTTTCAGTTTTTTCGGTTATTTGTCAGGTTTTTCTTAAATATAAGACATTCACTACACAACACACATTTCGGCGACCATATTTTCAATGTAACACTATCAAATCAATTGCCCTTTGAAAATCTATTATTTACCAAGATATATTGATGATAATTGAATCAAATAGTGATGAATAATTTAAGGACTCAATTAAAAATATATTATAATTTACATAAAACAAATTCATACACTTAACAAAAGAAACTACCAATTAAACTTGAATGCAAAGATAAAGAACTGTACTAAAATTGCAAACGATTAATATTTACTATAAAAGTTTTAAAACTTTGTATAAAAGTATATATATATATAGGTGTAATAAAAGATTTTAAATCATTACTCCTATATTCGGTTGGTTCGATATTTTTTAGTTGAATCCAAAACCAAAGCTAATTTGATCGGTTTTTAAATTTCAAAACCAAAACCAAACCAAACAAAAAAGTATCGGTTTTTTTGGTCGGTTTGGTTTGGTTTTTGGTTTGGTTCGGGTTTTCGGATTTTTATGAACACCCTGATCCTTATCTTTTGAACTTAACTTCAGGACTTCAGGACTGCATGTCCTTAACTTTTGAACATAACTTCAACACTTTAGGAGTACATGTCCTTAACTTTTGAAGATAACTTCAGGACTTTAGCACTACATGTCTTTAACTTTTAAACTCGTAATTGTAAGTTCAGGACCAAGTGTCCTTAACTTTTGAGCTTGTTAGTCTAGGTTTAGGACCTATTGTCCTTAACTTTTGGGCTTCTTAGCCTAAGTTCGGGATCTATTGTCCTTAACTTTTGAGCTTGTTAGTCTATGTTCAGGAATTAAGGACCGATTGTTCTTAACTTTTGAACTTGTAACTATAACTTCAGGACTTATTGTCCTTATCTTTTGGGCTTCTTAGCCTAAGTTTAGGACTATTGTCCTTAACTTTTGAGCTTGTTAGTCTATGTTCAGGATCTATTGTCCTTAACTTTTGAACTTTTGAACTTGTAACTCTAAGTTCAGGACTTCAGGGCTACATGTCCTTAACTTTTGAACTTGAAACTCTAAGTTCAGGACTTCATGATTATATGTCCTGAACTTTTGAACTTGATTTGTGTTGTTGGTTCTCCAAGCAAAGCCCTTCCAGCACCACCAGCCATTTGTCTTCTACCCAAACCAAAAATTTAAAAATCCCCCAAAAATTGAGATAGAGATAAAACAAGCCTTAGGATAAACCAAAATTTAGGCTCAAACCAACTTACCCTACGAGACGAAAAGTCATTAGCAACATAACAATCTTCATTTGAAACGAAAAGAACAAACTCTAAACATCAATTGTCGGGGCTCTGGTTCTATGGAAGAAAGGGTAAAAATATTTTTTCATATTAGTTTTAATAGAGTAGTGCCTATTTTTGCTTAACATTAGAATTGTTGTATAAAAAATAAATACCACCATAAATAGTGGCTATTCCATGCCATTTGTGAGAATAAATTTCTTATGGGCACGTACAATAATTTTTCTTAATGGAAATAAATAGCTCTGTGCCATTATGTGATTGCGTGATACAAGCCATTGTATTTTTTTACTATTATAAAAGAACCATTGTATTCCAAGTTCACGGAAGCTTTTCTGTTAGATCCCATTAATAGCCCATAGATCTTACTAGGTGTAAATTAGTTTTAAATAGGAATATCTTTAAGTTGCTTTAATTAAGTAAATTATTATTTTTTTTTGAAAAATAAAGGGAGGTGTTCCATCTATCCTTGAATCACCTACGACCCTCACTCTAATATTATAACTTTGACACTAAACAATCTTGAACATTTATAGTTTGCTTTAGGCGTGATTTAACATATCATCGTGATTGTGTACAAGTTCGCATGATATAATTGCGATTTTACAAACAAAAATCGGAGTTTGCGTTCGCGCAACATCGACCAAACTTTCTTAATAATAATAAATTATTATTAATGTAGACACGTTTGCGTGACATAATTTTTTACGTGACAAACAAATGGTTACACGTGCGCGTGACCTGTTTTAATATAATTCCTAAAATGAAAGAGGTATAGGTTCAAAAATAAGTAACAATTTCATTAAGTCAAGTATGATCAAAGCAACCATGCTAGAACCACATAACCTAGGAATGCCTAACACATTCTCTCGAGTTAGTAGAGTTCCTTACTCAGATTTTTATGTTCGCAGACCATAAATAAGAGTCAAACTTACTCCATTCGGGATTTCAAACCTGTGACTTGGGACACCATAAATTATACCAAGTGGCAACTCTGATTTAATACAGATAATCCCATTTCGATTGTCACTTAAATTGGAAAAAGAACTCCCTATTGCGACTCTGCTGGGGACAAGAACCCAAAATCTCTGGTTCAGGATTCAAGAATTCGAGCTTTTTAATATGATTTTATTTGGCTTTACATATTGTTAATGTTACTGTATTTTTGTGAACCTAATCTACTAATTACTGTTTATTTACCATTTTGATATTGTTTGAATTGTATTAAAATGCCTTATTACGCCACCCCTCTGAGTCTTCTTAAAATGGTGCACACGTTCGCGTGGCCTACTTTTTTTTGTTAGAAGTTATACCAAATAGAACGAGGCTAGGCCAGCTACAAGGCCGGGTAGAATTTCGTGCTCCCGATACGTTGCCCCCTTTCAGTTCGAGTTGTCTGCTCGGGTAATCCAGGTTTTAACTTAGAATAACATGTCCTCGTGCCGGATCTCTAGTAGGAACGTTTATTTGCATCATGTTCATTTGACATGCTAGGAAACTTAAATCAAGAGAAAAACCAAAAGTGAGGTATGAAAGAAATAAAGACCGGTTCTGAAAACCCCTAGTGTTTTAAAGGGTGAAAGACTACAATGCTCCGTAAAGGTTTGAATCCTTGGTCTCTGACTTGAAAGCTCTAATAGCAAGTCAGGTCGAGTGAACTATAGGAAGACTCCCAGTGACGGAAGTCATACTAATGGCAGCTAAAAAAGGTTACCTAATGTTGATGGGTTTGAGGAAAGTCCAACCATATGCACCGCAGATGCTACATCAAGATGCTATATTGCTCGAAGCTTTAGTTCAGCAATATTGGAGTGGTTGCCGGTAACTGAAAAATGGCAACTAGGTACCAAATCATGCAAAGTAGGAGATGGATCCAAATTATGTCGTGTATTTTGAGAGAAGGTCTTGTGCAAAAAATGAACTAGAGCCAGAGATCGAGCCCAAGAGGCCCGGCAAGAGACCTCATTCAAACTTTTGATGATAAAGTCCGAGAAATGGTGACCTGGGGAGAAAAGGAGAAAAAAATATCATGTAGCCATTCACACCTTGGAAGATAAATTGAGAAACATAAAATTCAAAAATGACCTCTAGGCACAGAAATGGAAGGTGAAAGGAGGAGGGAGGACCAAGAAAATGTAACACTCTGAGCCCAAATCCGAAAGATGAAAATTGTAGCTGAGAAACCTGTCAGAAGTGAAAAAGATGAGAAACTTATAGACAAACTCGGGCTGAGAGTATGTGGTTATGAAATTGACTTAGAAAATACTGAAGTTGGACTAGAAACGGCCTGAGAAAATTTAGCTAAGAATGTTGAGGGACGTGCAAGTTTCGTTCGACAGTTAAAGGAAAGGTACGACATAGGAATCGTCGGACTAAAGAAAAAGATAATTGTCTTTGAGAACGAAATGACCAAGAAGGAAAGAGACTTCAAAGAAGAAAGAGAACATTGCTATGACCTGATGTTGCAGCTAGAAAATGACCTGCAACAACTGCAAGAGTAAAATCATACGACCAAACAAGTTTTGGAGGCCAGATCACTGACTTGACTTCAGTCTGGTCCAACATTGGGGCAAAATTTCAGCAACTTTAGACTTAGAATTATTTAAGCAGCATTCAAATGTAGTATGTTTAGAATGAACTTAGGTAACGAAAATATAGTGAAGGGACAAAATAAAAACGTGAACAAAAGACACAAGTTTACAGGAACTCTTTCCCAACATTGTATTTAACTCGAGAATACAAAGAAAATTCCAACTCTACGTACATCCGTGTACAAAAAAAGAAGGATCACTCTTGACCCTCACAAGACTACTCTTAGCCTTAGGTTGTTTTAGGACTCTTCCTAAACTCAAAACATGCACTCTCACATGAATTGCCACAAATGCGAGGACATGACCAGGTCCATGTTCTTCGCTTTAGTTATGATTTTTGTCCGGTAGATCATGGATGATCTATTTCGCCTCCAAGAAGATATGGCGCATAGGCCTGCAGCGAGACCAACCAGAGCAGTAGTAGAGTCACTTATGTATTATTGATTTTATTTTTCGAGTCTGCATTGTATTTTCTTTTAGTGTTTGCGTAATCCATTTTGATTCTTCTTTTAGTATAAGACTGTAGGGTGGAATCATTGTAATAGAGGAATAATAGGAATGTTTTTATTTTTTGAAAAATTTAAAACACAAAAAATGTGACATTCTTTTATTTATAGCCCCTGAACTAGGTAACGATATGATTCATGCGGCATCATGATACGTAGAAAATCCCCATAAGACTCAATCATAACCATAAAAATGGAAGAAATGAAAAGAGTGAGGGAAAATAAAAAGAAGGAAATTTGAGTGAGAGAAAATGGCAAAATGAGAGTGCAAAAACAAGTACAAAGGAAAAGGGAAGTGACAAAAAACAAGCGGTAAAGGCAATAGTGATTAAAGACGGGTTGGAGTGTAAAGAAAAGAAAACAGAGAAGAGAAAGTTCAAAGTGAAAAGATATAGTTAAAAGTCGGGATGAAACATGCAATCGTCCAAATACACAGTAGAAGCTTTTAATTGTTAAGGGTCAATGCATACCAAACGTGCAGTTGCCTATTTGGTAAATCATAAACACTAATATGTTTGCTGTTGTCATTCAGAACATGAAGGTGGTTAGTTTTTTTAGCATTTTGGCAACCTACCCATAAAACACCAAGTGAAAAAACAAGTTGATCATGGCTAGGAAAGGACTAGACGAAAGAATTATTGACCCACGGGGAGAGGAGGAGGAATCTGATCCTCGTCTGAAAGAGGAATTACATAAGTTGAAGCACCGAATGGCCAAAATGTACAAGGGATGGATGAAAGGGAATCCTCCACCATCATACCCCGCCAACCCTGCTTTTATCCCACCATTGGCTCAATCCCAAAAGCCATCCATTGTTGATTTATCCCCCACAACATGCACCAAGCTTCACCCCTTACCACCACTACCATTGAAACACTTCCAAAACTACCCAAGCTCCACCAGCGGAAGCAACCCCATACCCTCCTCCACTAGCCACCACTATTTTTGTAGCACCTCCACCGGCTGCACTGCATTGATTTTCCAATGAGCCGTTATATAAGCCAAAGATAATAAGTGCTATCCCAAAAGCCTACCTTAAATTTACTGGATCAATACTCCTACTCCCCTTACATCGAGCATCCTATCAAGACTGAGAAGCCACCCAAAAACACAGATCATAAGAAGATATTTAGGAAGTTAAAGATCTTTGAACAGTCGCTGAGAAATATGCAAGGGTTAGGGGGCCAAGTGAGCGTGGCTTATAAGGATCAAGGGTATTCCATGGAATTACAAGTGAGTGATAGTAACTTACAAAGGGAAAGAGGTGGAAGAGGAAGTTAATAAAACCCGGGTTTTGACTCGTTAGGTGAGATTGTGTGCGGTGAAATTAGGGGAATCCATTTCCTGCCATTAAAGTGTATTCAAAATGTCATGACAGCTCCTCGAGGCTGTGGGATCATGATCGGGCCCCCTATCTTAAAGATCATCTGCGACCGTACAGTGGCTCCGAGGTTAAGGCATCTGTCTGCGGCTCAGCAAAGGTGTCAAATACGGACTCCCGAGGCAAGCATCTAGAATCAGTAGGCTCGGGTGTTTTGTCTAGCCATCCCATCCCCGTATCTTTACATTAATGCACTCTGTACCATACAGTGTTCCCTCGCCTATATAAGGGAAACCCATACCACATTGTAAAGGAATGAGGTTGCTCCATTTCTCCACAAATGCAATAATATCTCTCTCTATCTCATTTCTTCTAAGTTGTTCATTCTCACAGGCCCGACTCCGCCATATCATTTATCATTTTCCTATTTGTTCTTCACTACATAGTCCAATTTTGGCAATATAGAGCCTTGCTTAATCATATCTCTACCTGTTATCCCATTCCTGATAGCCCCGGTAACGCAAGCTTGGTTCGAGCCTTAGCCCCGATGTCCCTATCGATCGGCCTTGCATAAGGGCAACATGCCCCTCTGGTTTGATTACTGCCTCGTTTTAGCTCGCACTTCATTGTTATACATCATATTCTTAGCATTAACTGCTTTAACAAATAGCTCGATAATAGATAACGTATTTTTAGAATCCCATTAATAAATTTAATTATTGTTACCATTTTTACAGTAAAAAGTTTGGCACCTACCGTGAGTCTAAAAATAATAGTGATTATTTTCTTGCTAGTTTCATCACACGAACAGTTAAGGTCCCACTAGGTAAGCAAAATCGAGAATGACTACCTCGAAAATCACTGAGAAAATAATATGGCTACTCCAATAGTTGACGCGATACTATAGAACCGAGATAACGCATCTAGATTAGTTCAAATGGATGCGGGCTTACAAGGCGGCCAAAAGGTCAACGAAGCCTCACGTACCAATACTAGCATACATCGTGTTGAACAACATGAAGTCTTCATGTTATTTATAAAATGTTTCAGGCACGACAGTTGGCTATTGCAGGCACGATAGTTTTCCATTACTCAGATGCAAAGTGGCCTAGAGACTCCCAACGCAGCAGTGCCGGAAACATCTCCTTACGTCGAGCTAGTACACGAGGATCAAGTAACGACAAGCCGGTAACCGACCCCGCTGCAGTGAGGATTCTTGGGAATCTCTTCGAAAGGATTGAACCAGGTTCGTGGAAGCTCTTACAGTAACCTCCCCCGTGGAAACTGTCCTGGAACTTGCTTCACAAAAATTCGGATCGCCGAAACTCCTTAAGTATGACAGGACGTTGGATACCTATGGGTGCACCACCACTTACGCATGCTCGTGAAGAGGCATCCACCTCCGAGATGATGAGTTCCACCCCGTCTCATGGAGGAAATTCAAAGAAACTCTCCCGAAAGAAACCATGATGTAGGAGCACTGCGTAGCACCTAAATCACACACTCGTTTACCATATCAGTGTGGTCTTCCGCTGAAGCACGCGCCGGTGCCACTGAAGTAGTACCGAGATGGTCCAATACACCTGAGGCCAAAAGAAGAAGAAATAAAATGCCGCGGGAAGCCATACAACATTCCCTGATAGGACGAATGAGATCACTCCCAGTTTCGGATGATCGGGAAACATAGGACTTCACCCGAAGCCTAAAGGAAGAATGCCCAACGACACCAGGATATTTCAAGCAAAGTTTGATCAGATGCCCAGCCGAGATCTAGTTGGATGTGCACACCAAGCATCAGCCCCGAATCGAGGCCGTGGATATCCATCTGAGAACCTCCTCAGTTTCGATATGTCCAAGCTGACTCCCGACTAATAAGATGATGCCGAATAGATGGAGGTATCATCCTTACACTGCGAATGGAAGGAATGACTGGAGATTTAACCCACGTCACAACAATAGTGAAATAGCCCGAGGACAGTATCGTCGAGGAACCTCCAACAGAATAAGATTCAACAAGGCACAGCTAGCAGGGAAACCCTACCCAGCCGAGTACGATTTCAGCATTGCTATATCAAACATCGTGATCACCATAAGCGAAACCAAGAATGCCAGGCGACTCAGACATATTTGACCAAAACCCCTTCAAGAGAACCGTGGCCCGACGAGGGAACCGTGGGGCGCGCGCGGTCACTAGCTTAAAATAACGCTAACTATGCTATTCAATAGAGGTCGCCACCAAGTATCATCGAGCGGTCAGACTCGAAGCCAGCTTCAAGGGAGGAAGGAGATCGGGAAAAATGAAGCTAACAAGCCACGACATATTGCCATGGCAGTAAAGGGGTGGCGGCACCCTTCGCAGATCCATAAAGTGTAGAGTTAAAGTGCTCATCACCGGGAAAGGATGAGCCCAGGGAATATTCCTTAAGACACCTTTGTATCCAAGGAAAGGAACGCTGAGACTTCGTCTCGCCCTCATATTAATGCATTGGTAACCCCATCCCTCGCTTAACCTATTTCAAATAAAGCATATGTTCATGAGTACAGATGGGTCGACCAACTATACCGACGGTGTCAGGCGAAAGACACTAAGGCAGTTCGGACTAACGAACCAAATCACTCCCATGCCTCGAATCTTTGATGATTCCACATGCCGATCGCCATAACAATAAGGGAAACCGCTCCATCTATACAGCCCGTTTGAGCTCGGGATGGAACGCCGAGCCCGCAAAGCGTGGATGTTTTATTCAGATGACAACAAGAACACTACCCAGAGACAACTTTGACCCCGCTCCGCCTAAGGGATGAAACATGATACAGTATTCAACAAGGAGCTACACACGACGACAGGAAATCTCTCACCATATGACCCATCGCCGGTATCGATGCCTCCTCCCTCGATGGGATCAAAGGGTAAGTAGAACCACATCTTTGGCCAAGCCAGGTCAAACATAGCAGAAGGCTATATCGGGGCTCGTGCCTCGAAATGTCAGCTACAAATTCCGCAGAAAGGAAGAACTACTCCACTCCTTTGTCGTTTCTTTTCTTTTACTAACCTGTATACAGGTAGTCAGCCGAGGCATTTAGAAGTTCAAAACTCCTCTCGGAGATCCGAGTCCTTTCAGGGACCCACCGAGCTCTCATTTCTCAAGCAGGTTTCCAACCTAAAGAAGGTCCCGCCAGCAAGATTATTAAAGGAGTAGCAGACCCCCAAGAAACGGATCCAATAAGATCGCAGTCTTTTCTTCTATAGTCAGACGACGTGCGATGACCTCATCTTGAGGGCACCATCCCCTCGGAAGGGCCAATAAATGGCAAGTTGTGTTCCAAAATGGAATCATGTAAATAGATCAGATAATCAGCGGAGCCTCACCAACGGAACGATATGTATTTACAGCATATATTTATGCCAAGCAATAAAGAATACCTTTTCCACATTTCATATCTCTGAAAAGGCAATTTCAACATACTCATAGAAAATGCTTCTCCATTGAATACGTCTCGAGGTAGTCGGAGACTTAGCATTGACAATTCGACATCCGCACGACCCCATGGTCGAAACTCCAGGCTCATCACACCCCTATAAGGCAACTCCGAGCTCGCGAGAAATGATCTTCAGGCTTAAACAAACACCATGACATGGAGACTTTCGTTAATTACCCCTAGCGGGCAGCCTTGGTGTAACCATATCTATTGTATAAGTTGTAAGACCTCAATAGGCATAACAAACTGTAAGACCTCAATAGGCATGACAAACTGTAAGACCTTAGTAGGCATGACAAATTGTAAGACCTCAATAGGCATGACAAACTGTAAGACCTCAACATGCATAAAAATTCAAAAGTTTAGGCTATATGTCGCATTTGTAAGAATCCCTAACGAGCATACCCTCTATGTAGACACCTAAACTATCACATGGGATCAAAAATGGCTACGGCCAAATGCACATGACAACAGTCAAAATGGCTGATACAGCCAAAATAACGCAACTCGAGGATGCCCGACTGTCATTAAAAATCGTTGGACACTACTTCGAATATACTTTGGAAATAACCGGGTAAAACAAGCTTCCCTCAATAGGCAAAAAACGAGCTCCTACTATGTCGGCTCCAAATTGCAAGAGCGCTATGAAACTTACAGGGGTGCTGAAAACATCATTGACCATGACTTGAAATTGAGGTTCTTCTAGAACCGATGACGGGTTAGGAAAAAATACTCAAAAAGACCTTAACGAGCGGAAACAAAGCCTTCAAAAAAAGCCTACAGGCAAAAATAGCATAAGAGCCATTGTGGCCATCTAAGCAAGCCTACGGGCCTCATATTAAAAACTCTCTACCACCAAAATAGTGTAAGAGCCATTGTCGCCAGCTTGAAAATTGACAACTTGAGGATTAAAATGAGCTTGAATTGTAACCCGATTCAGAGACCAGATCCAAAATAGTTAGCTATGTAATCCTCCGGGCGATGTACTAAAAGGTCTCAATGACCAACCGGCATAAGTGCCACTGTCGCCGGCCAAAAGCTCAGTAAAATTTGAGGGTCGATTATAGCTCGAACCACAACGTGACTCGGAGAGTGGACCCGAATAATTTCAATATGCCTAAGGGCATGGCATAAATTCCACTATTGCTGGCCAGAGAATCATGAAAACTTAAGGGTTGATTACAGCTAAATTTTAATATGCCTAAGGGAACGACATAAGTGCAACTATCGCCGGCCAGAAACTCAAAGGTCGATTACCGCTCGAATCGCAACACGACTTGGAGACTGGACCAGAAGATAATTGAAACTACCTAACACCTGAGGGCAAGAAATAAAAACCATCATCACCAGCCTAAACAAATACAAAACTCGAGGGCATATTAAGCTCGAGTTGGATTCTGACTCGGAGACTGAACCCAAAGACAGTCAAAGCATGTAAGCCTAAGGGCAAATCCATGATCAAATCGATCCAATTGAAATTCCAACAAGCAGAAATACAGATTATTCAAGTTGCGGGGTTTCCCCTCTTATTGCTACATATTGATGACGAGGCGTAATCTCGGCTTGTGTCGTATAATGAATGCAATATATACACACAAAAAAAGGTAGGGAATATTTGTTCCCCCTTTTTTTCGGCAACTATGGTCCGGTGGTCTCCTCCTCATCATCTTCATCATCGGACATTAGGAAATTCGCATCAAACTCCTCTCCTTTGGCTTGTCCGATCTCCACTGAAAGATCAAAGCCTCTGGCATGAATCTCCTCAAGGGTCTCCTTCTGAGATTTGCACCTCTCATACCCCTTCCTATTGTTTGCATGACCGAGGGCCTTCTTCAGCTCAGCCTTAATGGTAGCGGTACTCCTTAATTGAGCCGTCATTTTTTGCCCCGCCCTAGTATTAATCCTTACAACCTCAGCCCGGACGTTCACCACCTTGATTTTTGCCCTTGATAGCTCTAATGAGAGTTTCGCGATCAACTTTGCTCGAGCAGAATCATTCACATGAGTTGCCTAAATTTTCACCTCAAGAATGGATGTCACAGCCTGAGCCCTCTCTTTGGCCTCAAAATGGGCACTATCACGTGCTTGCAGCTCAATGAATCCATGTTTGTCTTTGCCGACCTCGCCCCGGAGTTGTTCCAACTCATCCGCCTTGTCTTTGAACTGAAACAACAGCACATCAAAGACTATAAGACAAAAAAAGGAACACAGGCTAGTTTTGGATGCACAATACCTGCTTCGATCCACCCCACTCCGTAAAGTAAAGAGCTTATTTTCCTTTGTTGAACAGAGTGCTTACATGCGGAGTTCCATTTCCCAGGAAATGTTAAAAATTTGCATGGTGTAATGTCGGTCTTCCGGACTCAAATGAGCTGACTCATCCATCCACGATCCTCATCCTCCTCGCCACTGATCGTAGAAGCTCGAGTGGACCTACGTCAGAGAGCAACCAGTCGCCGGTAACGTAATGGCCGGTACAACCTTGTGAGGTGACTGAGACTAAACTCTATCCCTACCTTATCAGCAAAATATCTCATCCACCACACTATAATCAAGAGAAAGGGATGAACCTATGCCAATGTTACTTCATACCTTTTACAAAAATCAAGCACGACCCGGTCTGGGGAACCCGGTGCAAGAACATGGGTATACACGCTAAATAAACCCTCAACATACGTCATGATACTATCCTTGGGGGAAGGTAATTGTAGAATCACACATTCCCCCCATTCGCACTCTCTCGTGATCGCCTTGAGGTTCTCCTACCTCACCGATGAAATAATCCTCAACATGTGCCCCTAATGGCCCAAAATATTGGGAGGGTTCCCGGTGTGGCGACCCTCTTTGAGGCAGCACACTCCGGGCCTCGCTTCACTAGCATCGGGAGAGAGATACTGGTGTTAACAAAAGGTGTAGCACATGAATGAACCACCTTCGTCCGATGATCAAATGTCGAAGTGATAACCATGGCCACAGCAGAATAATGAGAAGAAGAGGAGAATCCAGGCAAAAACTTCCGGAAGCAAAGAACTGGAGGGACTCGCACAAAGTGCCAGGCTATATAGAGGAGATAGGCTTGTCATAAAATTGCAGAATCGCCATTTGAAGGGTGGATAGACAAATATATAGGGGTCAGGCAACAACTACTCAATTTCCTAAGAAGGCCAATTAATTATGGCCGCATTAACATCACCTTCTCCTTTAGGAGTGCACTGGCAGAATCATCCCAGGCTCCTATATAATTCATAAAATCAAGGGACCTCGAGAGATCCCCAATATCAGTTCGGAGGAGCTACAGACTCAACCTCACGACGTGGGTAGTCTTAGGGCCCCGAGTCTTACCTACGAAAAGGCTTCAAGGCACGATGCTCGATGCTCGAAAGTAGTAGGAAGGACTACAAGAATAAAATCTCATTTATTAACAAAAAAGGAAAAACACCTTTGCTCTATTCGTCTCGTAGGAGGAATAATACATGGAACAAAAAAGAAGGAATACAAAAAAGGGCTCGGCGACTAGTCCTCGCCGCTATCATCTTCACCACCATCGGGAGCAATCAAGAGCACCATTTTTCCCTCCGTTACGTGAGCCTCCTCTATATCGGCAGACAGCTCGAAGCCTCTGGCCTCAAGTTCTTCTAGGACCTCCCTCTTCTCCTTTGCTTTGGCATGTTCGACAGCTCGGACCAGCTTCTGCTCAGCCGCCAGGGATATGTCACGAACAATTGCATGCGCTGTGGCTGCAGCCTCCTTATAAGCAGCAAATTCTCGTTCATCCTAAAATTTAGCTATGGCCAAAGCAGCAATTTCGCTCCGAGTGTCTGAGAGAAGGCCCTGAGATGTCGCTAATTACCCTGTAAAAGTCTCGCTCCGTTCCTTCAGCCCGGAGTCATCCGCTTCCAATTTTATAATCTGCGAGCTGCTTTGTTTGACCTATGATGAAAGGAAAGATGAATAATATATGAATAAAAAACATGTATGGATATGAAAAAAGAGAAGGTATGACAACCGCAGAATACCTGAGCAGTAAGATCGGCCTTCTCCCGAAGTGTCGCCGCTAAAGAGGCCCAAAGCTCCCCCGACGTTTTATCTCCCAGGGTGCCACGATCGTCAGAGTCTTGTAGTTTTGAAGCAATGTTATGCTCCTTCTCATGGCAAGAAAGTTCCCCACGAAGGCGAAGGATGGCATGATCATACATCTCTTTACACTGCGGAATAACGAGAAAGTAAGAAAGATGATGAATTATGCTCAAGTGCGAAAAGGAACACACAAGGAAAAAACATCACCTGTTGGACTTCTCCACTACTTTGACGGTGCCAGAGACATCGATATCAGCTCCATTGATTACTACATCAAAAGTGTTGGCAATAAAGCCTCCCCTCTGAAAGGAGTACCAACCATCGCGCCGATCATCCTTTCGGCATCCCTTAGTTCTCTTTATGAGACTTGAATATTTTGAATAAGATCGTTCGGTTCGCCAATTTCTTCGAATAGTGACCCATGTTCTTGGAAGGCCTCGAACCCCGACACATCAAGACCGGTGGTCCTGCTAGCGGAAGCTACATCGAATCCGGCCGTACGATTCGAAGCAATATCAATGTCTTCTTCGAGGACCCCCAACTCCTTAGCCCCAACTCCTTAGCTGAGTATGAAGACAATGGAAAATAACATGACACAGTTTAAGTATAAAGTAAAAATAGTGAGGAAATATCAATATAAATATCCGAAGTGTCCAAATAGTTGGCACGAGGCCCGAATAGGGCATTCAGCCCAAACAATGATGATAGCAAATAGATTTCAGTCAAATACGCGGTAAAATATTCATTCGGGACTGACTAAGTCACAAACCCTCTTATTGCACGAACCCACGCTCGTCATCAAACGTGTGTGTCACATAAATATTGCACAACTATGCATAATCCGGTGTCTCAAACCCTCGGAACATCATTTACAATCATTTCTCACCTCAAAACGGTTAAATCTCTAGCTCGTGATACCAATGGCCCTCGAATCGTCCTCCACTAGCGTTGAATCTATCCAAAATCAAAACGAGGACGTCAAAATAGGCTAAAGGAATGAAGCCCAAGAGAAAACAATCAATAAATGACACAAATCTCGAAATTACAAAAGCCCAACCCCAGAGTCCACGTCTCGTAATTCGCTAATTTTTACATCAATATATTCCTTATCTCCCCACGAGTTTATACATATCAAAATTTCTCAAATCCGACCTCAAATTGTCATTCAAATCCTCAAGCAAATGTCTAAGTTTCCAAGCCCTAGTTTTCCCCAATTTTAACCCTTAATTTCCATAATTTCTAACTACAATACATTGAATAATATCACAGGAAAGAGTTTTATGTCCAAATTCTCTACCTCAATTACGTTCCCTTGAAATATCTCATTCAAATCATCCAAAAAGCTCCGAAGCCGAAGTGGAAATGGTGAAAATAGCTCAAAATCGTGAAGGCCACAATTTATACCCTCTGCCTAGACATTTCCACATCTACAACCCAATATCCGCTTCTAAGGTACCACATTTTCGGTTCATCCTTCGCTTCTGCGGAAATCACTTAACTCCTCTTAGTCTGTATCTGTAGTTCCATAACTACATCTGCGACATCGCAAATGCGGTCATCCTAACCGCTTCTACGGTAACAGCTAATCATGCCTATTTTCACTTCTATAGCTAATGGCTTGCACATGCGGCATTGTCCCTGCGGTCCCTAAATCCGCAGGTGCGGAAGTACCAGAAGCAGCAAAAGTTCAGCAGCTGCAACAAAGTCTCAAACTCCCCATCAACCTTCTAAAATCACCCAGAGGCCCGTGGGACCTCAACCAAAAGCACAAACATATCCCAATACCTTATTCAAACTTGTACCAATATTCAAAACACCTCAAACTACATCAAATCAACCAAAAACACAACTGATTAATCCAGCCTTTCTAAAATCTTCTGAATTATGCTTTTGATAAAAAACCCAACTAAACCATGTCAGAATGACCTGAAATTTTGCACACACATCCCAAATGACACAACGCAACTACTGCAACTCTAGAAATTGCATTCCGACCACTATATCAAAATCTCACCTACCAACCAAAAATCGCCAAAATATCAACTTCACCAATTCAAGCCAAAATATACTCTGAACCACAAAATCCCATTCTGATTAGAATCCTAAGTCTCAAAATAGCTCACGAAGCTATCCAAACCATCGAAACTCACATCTGAGAACTCTAACACACAAGTCAACATTCAGTTGACTTTTCCAACTTAAGCTTCCTTAAAAAGAGACAAAGTGTCTCAAACCTTACCAAAATCATTTCGAATTCAATCCGACCAACCCAATACCACATAAAACGGATAAATGAAGCATAAAGAAGCAGAAATAGAGGAAACAAAGCTATAACTCATAAGACGATTGGCCGGGTCGTCACAACTTCCTTCCAAAACATTCTCCATCATTTCTTCACTTTTCATTCCGCACCTAATCTTCCCTTTACTCAAAACTTCTTATCCTTTTATTCTCTTTTTTTTCTTTCCTTTTCAAAATCAAGGAAGGTTTCACTTTTTATCATATTGTTTTTCGACCTTCCACCATTTAAACAATTCTATATCACAACTATTCCAACCTTCACCCCCAATCTTAGGCTTTTAGACTATGTTTACACCTTTAATGTACTTAGGGAGGTAGGGTGCCAAAAGCTAGATCAATAAAGAACAGAGGAATAAAACTTGTAAAGTGGTTGCCAAAGAACAAGGTTAAAGGTTTAAAATGGGTTGAGTAGGGAAAATATTCAAGGGTAGAAAATTTAAGGCATAATGGCGGTCCAAGGAAGGTCTAATGTTATTTTTAAAACCAAGTTAATCTAGTATTTTGCCTTGAGCAAATTCTGGGCAAGTTCTAAAATACAATTGAAACTAATGCCTGAAAGAGGTAACATATAGCATAGGAAGTTATTTATTAAATCAAAGAGCTAAATTTTGAGTCTAAAAGTCATGACATCTCTACTTCAATTATTTATAAGTTTCAACAACCAAAAATTCATATGCCGAGGTTTAAATCATGTTGGTACCAAGCAAGCCACAACTTGGTCAATGGGCACAAATTCTAACCCAAATCATTTATTCTTCTTAATATTAACGTAGCTATATTTAAACTACAAGACTAATTTGTGATGGCCCAGCCCGTCGTCAAGTGAGTTACCACCCCGTTTCCCCCATTTATGCTTCCTTAGGTTTCATTATAACAGTCTTGGGTGAATGAGTTGAATTGGATTGGTTTAGATGGAAATAAGACACTTAGTCTCTTTAAGGAAGGCATGTTTTGGAAAAGTCAACCGAATGTTGACTACTGAGTTAGAAGGATCGGATGTGATTTTTGGTGATTTGTGACTTAGGAGCATGATGAGAATTGATTTTGGAGGTGCGGTGTAGAATTAGGCTTGAATTGGTGAAGTTAGTATTTTGGCAAATCAAGGTTGATAGGTGAGATTTTGATCCGGGGGTCGAAATGGAATTCTGAGAGTTGTTGTAGCTTCATTAGGTGATTTGGGATTTGTGTGCAAACTTTCAGGTCATTCGGAGGTGTTTTGGTTGGGTTTTTGATCAAGTGCGTAATTCGGAAGTTTTAGAAGAACGTAGGCTTGAATCAAATGTAATTTGACGGTTTTGGTGTTGTTTTGATGATTGGAGGAAGTTTGAATGATATTTTTGGATGGGTTGGCACTTTCTTTTGAGGTGCTGGGGGCCTCGGGGTGATTTCAGATGGCCATCGGGATGATTTTGGACTTGGTGAAATCTAAAGTATGATGGTATCTGGTATTTCCGCATCTGCGGTAAAGGGTCTGCAGATGCGGTTCTGCAGATGCGAAGACCGGACCGCAGGTGCGAGTGTGAGCATTTGGAGAAGATTTCGCAGATGCAAAAAATTTCCGCAGGTGCAGTTGTCCCAAATGCGCTTTATTGACCGCAAAAGTGGCCCGTGTGTGAGTAGGAGGTTCCGCTGGAGCGGATGTCTGACCGCATAAGCGGTGTCAGCAGAAGCTAGATTGGACCGCAGAAGCGATCCTGGGTGAGATTAGGAGTTCTGCTAGCTGGTGGAAAATTGCAGAAGCGGTAGTCGCACATTCGGTAAGGTAACCGCAGTTGCGAAAATGACTGTTCAGATAAGGGTTTTAAAGAACATTATGTTTCGCGAGCTTAAGTTTATTTCCACCATTTTTGATCAACCTTGAGAGCTATTGGACTAAAATTTAAGGGTATTTCGACTAGGTGTGATTGGAGTGAGTTCCTTGACCTTAACACATGATTTAATTGTAGAATTAACATTGACACTTGTGGAAATTCATCAAAAGAGGGTAAAGCTAGGGCTTGGAAGTTTGGTATTTCCAAATGGGATTTGATGGGTCATTTGGACTCGGATTTGGGAGTTTTTCCTATGTATAGACTCATGGCGAGATAAGGAATCAAATGATGTTGATTTTAAGATATTTCGAGAAATGGGCCCGGGGCTCGGGGTTTACCAATTTTGTGAATTTCAATACTTTTCGTGTCTTTTTTATTGGGTTATATTCCCTTAGCCTATTGTAATGTATTCATTATGGTTTTGACCATATTCGACACGCGAGGAGGTCAATTTGTGAGGAAAGGGCATAACGAGCTAGGATTTTGTCCTGCTTGAGGTGAGTAATGATAGTAAATGATATCCTGAAGGTTTTAAACCTCGGATTTGCACAACGTAGTGCTATATTGAGGTAAAACACGTGCTTAATGGCGAGCGCGGGGTTGTTTACTACTAGGGATTGTGACTTGGTACGTCGCGTTTGATATTTTACAACGTATTTGACTAAGTTGATTTGTTTGCCATCGTGATTTTGTCTTATTGCCATGTTTTGGCCTTAATGACGATTATTTAAATCCTTCGGGGATTGTTATCACTATTTCCTCACTATTTTGACACGTTATTTTAACTCATTCCTAATAATTATACTTATTTGCAAACTCAGCCGCTTTAACTGAATTTTGAGACTTTAATAATATTTAACTATTGTTTGGGCTGAGAAGTATTATTTTATTGATGCCCGAGGGTCTTATGATGTTTGTGGACTGAGTGAGGCTTTCAGGCCTTGAGCATGATGTGAGGAGGCTTTCAGGCCTCAAGTGTATTGTGAGGAGGCTTTTAGGCCTCGATGATATGTGAGGAGGCTTTCAGGGCTTGAGTGCGATGTGAGAAAGCTTTCCGGTCTTATGTTGATATAGCGCTTGGGCTGTATGGGGCCCTTCTGGAGTCTGTACACCCACAGTGAGCGCGGGTACCCATGTGATATGATACTGAGCCTGAGGGGCTGATACTGTTTTGAGTGACTGATGGTGAGCCAGAGGGGCTAATACTGTTCTGAGTGATTGATACTAGGCCTGAGGGGCAGATTTCTACCCACTATTTACTTGTTGTTTTACCTGATTTACTGGATTTACCAAAATTTTAAAGGAGATCTCACTTGATTCTGCAGTATTCTACTATTTTACTGCTTTTATTGGGTGGTATAGAATTGCTTTGTGCAGTTATGTGACTTCTTATCTTCGATTATTATTTTTTATTATTACTCACTGGGTCGGAATACTCACATTACTCTATGCACCATATGTGCAGATTCAGGATTCACAGAGTCCGCACTTGAGTACTGACATCTTACCCAAATCAGGCGGCGAGATAGGAGCTTCGAGGTAGCTCTTGACGTCCGCAGCACCTAACTCCCCTATTCTATGCTATTTAAGCTATTCCAGACTTCGGTATCAGATATTCTATTTTGTAGACTTCTAGAAATTCAGTGTAGCTCATGACTTGTGACACCCCGGTTTGGGCAGTGTCGGGATGGTTTCCCTCGTATTTATTGCTATTCCTGCATTAATTGTTTTGTTAAGCTTGTGATAAAATTTTAAATGTTAATTAATAGCTCAAAAGAGGTATTGGCATTATTCTGGCTGGCCTTGTCTTCATGAGAGGCGCCATCACGATCGGGTTAGGGATTTGGGCCGTGACAAGTTGGTATCAGAGCCTAGGTTACTAGGTCTCGCGACTGATGAGATGGTTTAGTAGAGTCTTGTGGATCGGTATGGAGACTTGTGTGCTTATCCTCGGGAGGCTGTAGAACCTTTAAGAAAGCTTCACATTCTAGAAATTCTGTCGTGCAAACTTGTTGATCTGAGTACTAAACTTCTCCTTGTTTTATTCTCTCACAAATGGTGAGGACATGAGCTACTGGACGTAACGGCCGACCACCAGTACCACCCACTGAAGCCACCAGTGGTCGTGGATGCGGTCGTGGTCGTTGTAGAGGTAAAGCAGTAGGGGCAGCACCTGAGGATCCTCTAGTTGTCCCGGCACACGACCAGGCTCCAGCAGCACTAGTTCAGGCACCAGCTATGCCTATTGTGATTTCGGGCCTTCAGGAGACATTGGCTCAGATCTTGACAATTTTCACGGGCTTGACATATGTGGTTTTAGCCACCACAACAGCAGCAGCTACTTTACAAGCCAAGGGAGGCAATCCGACCCCCACTACTCGCACACCTGATCAGGTAGTGCAGGGGTTACAGACTCAAGAGGCACCCCCAGCTTAGCCAGCTGTACCAGTACAGGAGTTCAGGATTCCAGTTATGCCTGAGGACAAGCAGCGTCGCCTCGAGAGGTTTGGTGGACTCCAATCTCCGACATTTAGTGGAGCCGAGGGCAAGAATGCCCAGGGTTTTCTTGA
Source organism: Nicotiana glauca (assembly GCA_026770625.1). NCBI lineage: Eukaryota > Viridiplantae > Streptophyta > Magnoliopsida > Solanales > Solanaceae > Nicotiana > Nicotiana glauca. Next base: position 228,078 of record MU665072.1, read on the forward strand.
TAGGTGTCAGTATGTGCTCCGTACAGCAGGGATCCTTGAGTCCAGTAGTGTGGCTTTTACTACTTTTCAGTTCACAAGGGCTGCTTTCACTTGGTGGGAGGCGTATGAGAGGCGTAGGCCGGCTGGTGCAGCACTTTTGACTTGGCAAGAGTTCTCTACTCTCTTCTTGGAGAAGTATGTACCGCAGTCCCGCAGAGAGGAGATACGCAGGCATTTTGAGTGGCTACGGTAGGGAGATATGACTGTGTCTTAGTGCGAGATGAGGTTTTTAGAGTTGGCTCGTCATGTCATCCGGATGGTTCCATCGGATCTTGAGCTGATCAGGAGATTTATGGATGGCCTTAACTACCACCTCCGTGTTCTTATGACTAGTAAGAGAGTACTGGGTGCTTTATTCAAGGAGGTTATTGATATAGCTCGAGATATTGAGGTAGTTCACCGTCAGGATCGAGATGAGAGGGAGCCCAAGAGGGCCTTGAGGTTCTGGCAGTTACAATGGCTCTCCTTCGAGGGGCCAGTTCCAATAGGTAGGGGTCTTTCTTTCAGGCCCGCTCAGTCAGCCCATTTCGAGTATCGTGGAGCATCTTTAGGTCGTGGTTATCATGGTTCTCAGCAGAGTCAGCCCTCACTCAGTGCTCTCCCAGCAAAGATTTCGTCTCGTGCCCCATCTGTTCAGGTTTCTTCTCAGCCAAGTGCGTCAGCCAGTCACTCCAGAAGGGGCTCCCTTCAGCCCCATTCTCCAGCACCCGTGAGTTGTTATGAGTACGGGGAATGTGGGCATATGTAAAGGCAGTTTCCTTATCGTGCTGCAAGCTCATCTCAGTAGAGGGGTCAACCCTCATCTTCTGGTGCAGTTTATTCATCACCTATCTCTCTAGCTAGGGGTGAGGGTTAGGAAGCCAGGGGCCACCCTAGAGGTGCAGGTCGATCGGGCGGTGGTCAGGCTCATTTTTATGCTCTTCAGGGCAGGACATATGCCATTACTTTAGATGTCGTCATTACAGGTATTATTTCAGTCTTCCACAAGGATGCCTCAGTCTTATTAGATCCCAGTTCCACCTATTCTTATGTGTCCTCATATTTTGCTCATAATTTCAGTACGACCCGAGTGTGTCTTGTTTTACCTGTTCATGTATCTACCCCGGTGGGCGACACTATTGTTGTAGACCATGTGTATCGGTCGTGTTTGGTGACAATTGGGGGTTTGGAGACCCAAGTTGATCTATTGCTACTGAGCATGGTGGATTTTGAAGTTATTTTAGGCATCGACTAGCTATCTTCATGTCATGCTATTCTTGACTATCATGCTATGCCAGTCACTCTGGCTATACTGGGTGTATCGAGGATCGAGTGGCGTGGTGTGACTGACTATGTTTCCAGTAGGGTGATTTCATTCTTAAAGGCCCAGTGTATGGTTGGGAAGGGTTGCCTTTCATATTTGGCGTTTCTAAGAGAAGTTGGAGCCAAGACTCCTAGCATTAATTCTGTCCCTATTGTGAGGGAGTTTCCTGATTATTTTCCTGTAGACCTACCAGGCATGACATCGGACATGGATATTGATTTTGGTATTGACCTGGTGCCGGGCACTCAGCCATTTTCCATCCTGCCATATCGTATGGCACCAGCAGAGTTGGAAGAATTAAAGGATCAACTTCAGGAACTCCTAGATAAGGGGTTCGTTCGGCCTAGTGTGTCACCGTGGGGTGCACCGGTTCTATTTGTGAAGAAGAAGGATGGCACCATGAGAATGTGCATTGACTATAGGCAATTGAATAAAGTAACAGTGAAGAACCAGTGTCCCCTGCCTTGCATTGATGATTTATTTGACCAACTTCAGGGAGCGAGGGTGTTCTTCAAGATTGATCTCCGTTCGGGCTATCACAAGTTGAAGATTAGGGATTCAAATATTATGAGGACTGCTTTCAGGACAAGATATGGGCACTATGAGTTTCTTGCCATGTCTTTCGGGCTGACTAACGCCCCAGCAGCGTTCATGCATTTGATGAACAGTGTGTTTCGGTCGTATCTGGATTCATTCATTATTGTTTTTATTGGTGATATTCTGGTGTACTTGCATAGCCAGGAGGAGCACACACAGCATTTGCGAGTTGTATTGCAGAGATTGAGGGAGGAGAAGCTTTATGCAAAGTTCTCCAAGTGTGAGTTTTGGCTCAGCTCAGTATCCTTCTTGGGGCACGTGGTGTCTAGTGAGGGTATCCAAGTTGACCCGAATAAGATAGAGGCAGTGCAGAGTTTGCCTAGACCTACCTCAGCCACAGAGATTCGTAGTTTCCATGGGTTGGCAGGTTATTATAGCCAGTTTGTTCAGGAATTTTGCTCTATTGCATCGCCCTTGACCAAGTTGACTTAGAAAGGTGTTCTATTTGTATGGTCTGACGAGTGCTAGGAGAGCTTTCAGAAGCTCAAGATAGCTTTGACCACGGCTCCAGTGTTAGTTTTTCCTTCAGCTTCAGGTTCTTACACTGTATATTGTGATGCTTCGAGAGTTGGGATTAGATGTGTATTGATGCAGGAGGGTAGAGTTATTGCTTATGCTTCTCGTTAGTTGAAGCCCCACGAGAAGAACTACCTTGTACATGATTTGGAGTTGGTTGCTATAGTTCATGCTTTGAACATTTTGAGTCACTACTTGTATGGTGTATCTTGTGAGGTATTCACCGATCATCACAACCTTCAACATTTGTTCAAGCAAACGGACCTTAATTTGAGGCAGCGAAGGTGGCTAGAGTTTCTTAAGGACTATGATATTACCATTCTATATCACCCGGGGAAGGCCAATGTAGTGGTCGATGCTTTGACTTGAAAGGCAGTTAGTATGGGGATCTTGGCATACATTCCAGTTGGGGAGAGCCCCTTTGCATTTGATGTTCAGGCTTTGGCCAATATGTTGGTGAGACTAGATATTTCAGAGCCAGTCAGGTGTTGGCTTGTGTGGTTTATCGGTCTTCCTTATATAATCGTATCAGAGAGCGCCAGTATGATGACCCGTATTTGCTTGTCCTTAAGGATAGGGTCCAGCATGATGATGCCGGAGACGTGACCATTGGTGATGATGGTGTGTTATGGATGGAGGGCCAGATTTGCGTGCCCAATGTGGATGGTATTTGGGAGTTGATATTAGAGGAGGCCTATAGATTGCGGTATTCCATTCATCCAGGTGCCGCAAAGATGTATCTAGACTTGAGGCAGCACTATTGGTGGCGGAGAATGAAGAAAGACATTGTAGGATTTGTGGCTCGGCGTCTCAACTATCAGTAGGTAAAATATGAGCATCAGAGACCGGGTGGCGTGCTTCAGTGGATGATTATTCCCGATTGGAAGTCGGAGAGGATTACTATGGATTGCATGAGTGGTCTTCCTCGAACTTTGAAGAAGCTCGATTTGATTTGGGTGATTGTGGACCGGCTGACCAAGTCCGCGCAATTCATTCCGATGTGTACTACTTATTCTTCGGAGCGGCTGGCAGGGATATTTATCCGGGAGATTGTTCGATTGCATGGTGTTCCAGTGTCTATTATCTCAGATAGAGTTACTCAGTTTACTTCTCAGTTCTGGAGGACATTTCAGTGAGAGTTGGGTACGCATGTAGAGTTTAGCACTGCATTTCATCCTCAGACGGACGGGCAATCTGAGCGTACCATTCAGATATTAGAGGACATGTTGCGTGCAAGTGTTATCCGAGTTGCGTGCATGTTCTTGGGATGAGTTTTTGCCACTTGCAGAGTTTTCCTACAACAACAGTTATCAGTCGAGCATTCAGATGGCTCGTTATGAGGCGTGTGTAGATCTTCGGTTGGATGGTTCAAGCTCGGCGAGGCTAGACTATTGGGGACATAGCTGGTTCAGGATGTCTTAGAGAAGGTGAAGTTGTTTCAGGAGAGGCTCCGTACATCGCACTTGCGTCAGAAGAGTCATGCGGGCCGGAAGGTTTGTTATATGTCTTATAAGGTTGGTCAGAAGGTCTTGCTGAAGGTATCGCCCATGAAGGGTGTTATGCGGTTTAGGAAGAAAGGGAAGTCGAGTTCGCGGTTTATTGGACCTTTTGAGGTACTTATGAGGATTGGGGAGGTGGCTTATGAGCTTGCCTTTCCACCTAGCTTGCCAGGCGTACATCCGGTATTTTATGTATCTATGCTCCGGAAGTATGTTGGAGACCCGTCTCGTGTATTGGATTTTAGCACTATTCAGTTGGATGATTATTTGACCTATGATGTGGAGCCAGTGAATATTTTGGGTCGCCATGTTTAAAAGTTGAGATCAAAGGATATAGCTTCGGTGAAGGTACAATGAAGAGGTCGGCCTGTGGAGGAGGCTACATGGGAGAACAAAATGGGAGATGCGGAGCAGATATCCTCACCTGTTTGAGGCTCCAGATATGTTTATTAACCCACTCGAGGACGAGCATTTGTTTTAGATGGGGAGAATGTGATGACACGGCTCGTCGTCACGTGAGTTACCGCCCCGTTTCCCCTATTTCTACTTCCTTAGGTTTCATTATAAGAGTCTTGGGTGAATGAGTTGAATTGGATTGGTTTAGATGGAAATGAGACACTTAGTCTCTTTAAGGAGGGCATGTTTTGGAAAATCAACCGGATGTTGACAATTAAGTTAGAGAGCTTGGATGTGATTTCCGGTGATTCGGTTTGTTTCGGAAGATGATTTTGTTACTTAGGAGCGTGATCGAAATTGATTTTGGAGGCCTGGTGTAGAATTAGGCTTGAATTGGCAAAGTTAGTATTCGGGCAAATTTCGGTTTATAGGTGAGATTTTGATCCAAGGGTCGAAATGGAATTCTGAGAGTTTCTGTAGCTTCGTTTGGTGATTTGGGATGTGTGTGCAAAATTTCAGGTCATTCGGAGGTGTTTTGTTCGGGTTTTCGATCAAATGCGTAATTCGGAAGTTTTAGAAGAACTTAGGCTTGTATCTGATGTAATTTGATGGTTTTGGTGTTTTGATGATTGGAGCAAGTTTGAATGATGTTTTAGTATGGGTTGGTACTTTTGGTTGAGGTCCTGGGGGCCTCGGGGTGATTTCGGATGGCCATCGGGATGATTAGGGGCTTGGTGAAATCTGAAATCTGCTGGTATCTGTTATTTCCACATCTACGAAAAAGGGGCCGTAGATGCGGTTTCGCAGATACGAAGTCCGGGTCGCAGGTACGAGTGTGAGGATTTGGAAAAGATTCCGCAGATGCAGACGATTTCCGCTAGTGCGGTTGTCGCAGAAGTGCTTTATTGACCGCAGAAGCGGTCCGTGTGTTAGTAAGAGGTTCCGCAGGAGTGGATGTCTGACCGCATAAGCGGTGTCCGCAGAAATGGTATTGGACCGCAGAAGCGGTCCTGGGCGAGATTGGGAGTTCTGTAGAAGCGGGTGGAAAACCGCAGAAGCGGTAGTTGTACATGCGGTAAGGTAACCGCAGATGCAAATATGACTGTTGAGTGAATGGTTTTAAAGCTCATTTTTTTCCGCGAGCTTAAGTTCATTTCCACCATTTGTTATCGACCTTGAGAGCTATTGGACAGAAATTTAAGGGGATTTCGACTAGGTGTGATTGGAGGTGAGTTCCTTGACCTTAACACATGATTTAATGGTAGAATTAACATAGAAATTTGTGGAAATTCATCAAAAGAGAGTAAAGCTAGGCTTGGAAGTTTGGTATTTCAAAGTGGGATTAGATGGGTCACTTGGACTCGGATTTGGGAGTTTTTGGTATGTTTAGACTCGTGGCAAGATAAGGAATCTGGTGATGTTGTTTTTTCGATTTTTCGAGAAGTGAGCCCGGGGCTTGGGTTTTACCTATTTCGTGAATTTCTATATTTTTCGAGTATTTTCGATTGGGTTATGTTCCCTTAGCCTATTGTAACGTATTCGGTGTGGTTTTGACCAGATTCGACGCGCGAGGAGGTCGATTTGCGAGGCAAGGGCATAACGAGCTAGGATTTTGCCGGCTTGAGGTGAGTAATGATAGTAAATGATATTCTGAGGGTTTGAAACCCCTAATTTGCACAATGTAGTGCTATATTGAGGTAAAACACGCGCTTAATGGCGAGCGCGAGGTTGTTTACTATTGGGGTTTGTGACTTGGTCTGTCCCATTTTATATTTTACCGCGTATTTGACTAAGTTGATTTGCTTACCATCGTCATTTGGGCTTATTACCATGTATTGGGATTAAAGCTGATTATTTAAATCCTTCGGGGATTGTTATCACTATTTTGACACGTTATTTGAACTCAGTCGTTATAATTATACTGATTTGCAATCTCTGCCGCTTTAGTTGAATTTTGAGACTTTAATGATATTTCACTATTGTATGGGCTGAGAACTATTATTTTATTGATGCCCAAGGGGCTTATGATGTTTCTGGACTGAGTGAGTCTTTGAGGCCATGAGCGTGATGTGAGAAGGCTTTCAGGCCTCGAGCGTATTGTGAGGAGGCTTTCAAGCCTCGAGTGTATTGTGAGGAGGCTCTCATGCCTCGAGTGTTTTGTAAGGAGGCTTTCAGGCCTCGAGTAATATGTGAGGAGTCTTTCAGGCCTCGAGTGTGATGTGAGAAGGCTTTTAGGCCTTATGTTGATATAGCGTTTGGGTCGTAAGGGGCCCCTCCGGAGTCTGCACACCCACAGTGAGAGCGGGTACCCATATGATATGATACTGAGCCCGAGGGGTTGATACTGTTCTGAGTGACTGATGTTGAGCCTGAGGGGCTGATACAGTTCTGAGCAATTGATACTGGGTCCGAGGGGCAGATTTCTACTCACTATTTACTTGTTGTTTTACCTGATTTATCGGATTTTAAAAGGAGATCTCACTTGATTCTGTACTTTTCTACTGTTGTACTACTTTTATTGCGTGGTATAGGATTGCTTTGTGGAGTTATGTGATTTATTATCTTCGGTTATTATTTATTATTATTACTTACTGGGTCGGAGTACTCACATTACTCCATGCACCATGTGTGCAGATTCAGGATTAGCAGAATCCGCACCTGAGCACTGACATCCTTCCCAGATTAGGCAGCGAGATCAGAGATTCGAGGTTGCTGTTGACGTCCGCAGCCCCTTGACTCCCCTATTTTATGCTATTTCAGTTATTCCAGTCTTCGGTATCAAATATTCTATTTTGTAGACTTCTAGAAATTCTGTAGTAGTTCATGACTTCTGTAGTTTGGGGTGTGTCGGGATGGTTTCCCTGGTATTTATCTCTATTTCTGTATTAATTGGTATGTTAAGCTTCTGATAAAATGTTAAATGTTTATTAATTGCTTAAAAGAGGTGTTGGCATTGTTCTGGCTGGCCTTGTCTTCACGAGAGGCGCCATCATTGTCGGGTTTCGGATTTGGTCCATGACATAATTCCCTTAAGAAAGGTGTCTATCTATCTATCACCGGGAAAATTCGACAAAATTTTTCTACAATTACCGGTTCAACAAAAAAAATTGGCCTCCTTTGGAAAAAGAATCGTGGTACAAAGAAACCCAAGGATTTCGCCACTAACATAAAACATACTATGTAAAAAAAAAAATTAAGAAGCTAATAACCAAAATGAAGAAGCTAATAAACATCAAGTAACTAAAATATAATATATACAAAAACAAGAAGTTAAGAAGCTAATAAACATATAAATATCAGACATCACATGAAAATGCAATAAAAACAAAATGAAAAAACCGACAGTACCAATCTCCACAGTTATCCTCATTTATACTTGAGCAATAGTTATACAAGAAGCCCTGTGAAGCTATCTTCACAATTGCTAAGGACTCGGAGATGCCCAGTTATGGGAATTGTGAGGAATTCTTTGCAATTCACACGATTTCCTCGCAATACCCAAGACTATAATATTTGCAATTCCCAGGTTTCTGTTGCAATTGCAACAACTGGAGGCATTGCCGAGATTTCTTTTTCTTAGCCTCTTTTTGACTTGTTCCACTTGGTTTCTTCAACATTTCTTCTAATTTACATATAACCTGTAATATAACAGTAAATGGCATTAAACATGTGATTTTATCAATACAATCGCAGGAAAAATATAGACTTAAAGACATGATAAGTTGGTAAAATACGAACTTATCAAACCCCCAAACATAAATTATTGCTTGTCCTCAAGCAATGAACGCGACAAAATCTCCTCCCAAGTATTTAACTAAACATTGCATCCTTATCATGCTAAGCATAAAAGGTGTACTGTAAGCACAAATGCATGATTTCGATTGGTACCAACAATTAAACCAATGCATATGAATTTCCGAATACTTTTCATGAACATCATTACATTTCAAATTCCCAAGCACTTTGCAAATCAAAGTAGCAAATCAAGTCATGACACTAAACCTTCAGAATTTGCCTCTCTGTCACAATTATCTTTCTTTGGTCATTTCTTCCAATTGAAAATGGGATTAAATTCAAAACTCATATTTGATGTGCGCTCACATTCAAGAGAGGACCCCATACTCATAAATCTTAATACAAAACAAAAATGGGATATAAAATGGACAGAATTAACTCTCTCTCAAAAAGATGTTCAGATGCACACAAGTATAGTACCATATGCTTGCCCTTCATGTATTCCTCCACTAATGTAGACAACTTGGTTCAAAATTAATTAAGACTTAAAGGGTTGTAGTTTAGGTTTTTTGTTAAGGTAGGGCACAATTTTTGTTAGAGTCACTGAAAACCTCCCCAAGCACCACAAAATTTACAATCAAACTCCACTTCCTTCAAAATCATTTTCAATCATTTCTTCACTTTTCATCCCACACCTAATCTTCACTTTATTCACAACTTCTTATCATTTTATTATTATTTTTTCTTTCGTTTTCAAAATCAAGGAAGGTTTTATTTTTTATCATATATGTTTTTTTTCCACCGTCCACCTTTTAAAAAATTCCATATCACAACTTTTCCAACCTTCACCCCTAATCATAGGCTTTTAGCCTATGTGTTGATGCCTAATTTTTTCCTATGTATTTTATATATACTCAAAATATTTTTAAAATAGTATGTACATGCATATATAGGCATTCCCAAGAGTTTTGGCATTTTTCCTTATTTTTAAATATTTTAAAATCAATTTGTTTGCCTATTTTAATACTACAAAATTCAATAATTATTCCTAAAATTATTCAATAATTATTCCTAAAATTATTATTTTTGGCAAATAACTTATTTTATTCTCATATATATACTAAAATATAAATAAGTTGATTTTTTGCATTTTTTTTACAAATTTATTTGGTATTTAAAGGCTATATTGCATGTAATTGCAATTATAGCCTATTTTACAATTAACAGCATTTCACAATTATCAAATTATTTTAGTATTTTTAAACTAATACTTATACATTATTTATTAGTTCAATGCTTTTAATTTGTTTTAAATATTATTTTAACTATTTTATACAAAATAAAATTGGGAAAACTGGCTATTTAACATTTAGCCTCATTTCATTGCAATTATAGCCCATTCGGATTTCAACTTTAGCCCTCAATTTACCCAGTCCTAACCCTAATTGGACCGACCCATATTTCAATTAATCGACCTGGTTCAGCCTTGATTTAATCTGAGTCGTTGATCAAGTGAGATCAACGTCCTAGGTTTTATTTACAAAATTAAATCTAACAACCCCCCCCCCCCACCCC